>JAIUCT010000018.1:2942402-2965770 GCA_021307375.1 Tetraneura akinire | reverse complement strand
AATAATAATAATAATAATAATAATAATAATAATAATAATAATAAAAATAATAATAATAATAATAATAATAATAATAATAATAATAATAATAATAATAATAATAATAATAATAATATAATTACTTAGTCGTGGTTGCCCATAGCGGTAATATCCTCTCCTCAACCCATAGAATTATCGTCGTGAAATTATCACGTGCAAGTAGTATAGCGGTCGAAAAGGCGACTAATTTATAAAATATATTATATTAAATTATTATATTATTACGTATACACACACGAATTTGAAACTTAAATAATACAGACTCGCTCTTCACGAAACGTCGATGGTCGTTTTACTCGTTTTTTTTAAAAAAAAATATTCATCAACTTTCAACAGGTTATATTGTAATTTTATACAATACTACGAATATAAGTATACTGTACATTGAATTTGTATATTATAATTTATCCAGTTAAAATAATATTATTGATTCATACTGGTGCTATTTTTTTAGCCTTGTTTGAAATTAAAAAAAAAAAAAACAAAAAAAAAAAATGATTTCGTTATATTTTATTTAATATCCCGAATAAAATGTTTAAGATGTTAATCGGTCACGAGTGCTCTAGCTGTTTCCATCGATATTCTTTATGATGACCATCTTCAAAGCGGTCCATATTATGCAATATTATAACTTATAGTCTTTTTCTTTACTCTTCTCTTCCTTGACAGCTATACAGTTCATAGGAATATACTCGATAATTCATCGTTATGTGTACATCCGAATAATTTTGTTGTAATGTATCCACGATATTATGTTCGCGAGATATGTATTTAAATGTATATTTTTTGTTTCGTTAATCTATGCTGTAATAATAATACGACATTGTGTTTGCATTATATAATTTAAATAAAAGTTGTAAAATAATAATAAAAAAAAAAAAAATCTTAAATCATGATCGTATCGATGTAGTTAATGTCAATATTATATTTATCATTTATGTCCATGTCTATACCCATGTATACAGTACTGGTTGTAGTAATGAAATTTAAACCACTTATATAATATATTATTATTATTTATTATTATACAACAGAATAATAATTATCCGTGCAGTATATATATTACATACAAAGAGGATATATAATATCTTTATATTTTAATTATTTACGAGATAATACTAACATAATTTATGAAATGCGGTTATTTATAAATTATAATTATACGCAGTGTATGATATTGATAATAATTAATCTGTACTATACAATAATACCATCGCGTAAATAATGACTGTTGATTAAATATCTTCTTGTAGATACCACTATGTAATATTATAATATTATGCACGATCCGTAGAATTCCGAACACGCGTAAATGTATTTTAAATTATGTGTTTTAGGTATCAGTTTTTCCTGCAACTCAAACAGGATATACTGCAAGGTCGCGTACCTGTCACCCAAGAACTGATGGCTGAGCTGGGAGCATACGTCGTGCAATGTAAGTATATATTATTATGTATTTTACATGTTTATTACAATAACAACGCACACATTGTATAAATGTATAGGCATGTAAAGTGTATACGGAACGATTATTAGGTTTCCATGTCGAAACACTGCGCGAACTACACACGTTTTAGTTATTTTTGTAACACCAAATTCTAAATCGCTCTGTATACAGAGTACACGTTTAAAATCTGTTGTTTGATACCAGACACATAATATTAATATATACTACACAGATACAATATTATATTATAATAGAACAAATAAAGCAAAGTTGTAGCGTTTCTTTTGAAGGCGTCTTTCCAAATATTAATAAAATGCTTTTTCCCCATTCCCCTTTCTTCTATCTACTCGGATGTTTTCGTTACCTATACTATTTTTTTTTTCCACTGTACATTGTCGATGCGCGTTTTTCTTTAGGTTTTTTAAATTTTTTGTTTTTTAAACCGTCCGAAGAAACACAACAACCAAAATTAAAAACCAAGAAAAACTACTATTATATTATATATGTATATAAAAGTTATTTATAATATACGGTTTACACACCACCGTATATCCCGAGGCTGTTATTGTTTAACGGCGAAAATTGTTTTTCCACTTGTGTAACTCGCATTTTCCACCTAAAACTTTTTTTTTTTACGCGTTCTAAAATCACCATCCACTCATTACAATGTGCATGATGGTTCGAAATGAGGTTATAATAATATGACAATGACTTTCGACCCGGCAAGTTTCACGCGGTTGGTTTGGCAACATCGTTTTATTCAAAATAATACAAATAAAATATTTTCACACAATGTCACGTATAATATTTTATTGTATATAAACTAGCGATTTGATTTTATCAAATTTTGTATTTTGTATTTTATATTATTCTGTGTTTGCTAAAAACATTTCTATTTTTTACGCATACGACAGTATTATACATTAATACTTTAGATATTCAGCAAAACGAAAAAATCTGTTGGTTTTACAATGACGCGTGTGTCTCTTTTTATGTATGAAAACACTATTTAGACCCGAAATAATGCTCCGATTTTCACGAATATTGCATGTTTCCATTTGGAAAGTGTATATAATTCATATACTTTATTTAGGTCATTTTTCGAATTTCTTAAAATTGGCTCAATGCGATAAAAAAAACGACAAAATAAATAATGAAAAACGGCATTTTTCACGAAAACTGAAATTTTGAGAAATTCGAATTTAATATTTCACTCAGGAAATTTTGAACTTACGTAACGTTTACATATAGGTGCTATATATAAATGTGACAAAATTTTGGAATTTTACGATAATATTAGTATTAATATTTTAAACTGTTGTGGCTATATATAACTGAGAATAATAATTTGTTGTACCTATTATTACAATAATTATTGTATTAATTTCTATTTTTTATACACAATATTATTTTCATTGAATTTTTATAACATCGTTTTTTAATTTTTTTTTTTTTATTCAACGTTGTATTATTATACAGTTTACCCATAACCTAATATTATTTGAAAAAAATATATCAAAAAAATTACGAACGTTTCTAAAATAATAATGGAAAATTAAAACAATTAATTATAAAACGTTATTTAGTTTGTAATGATATGCAAATATAGGGAATCAGCGTCTTTTAATTTCATCGCGTTGTAAAATTTAATTTAATATTTATAATTATATTATATTCATAATGCAACTTGTAGGTAATGTAAGTCACCTCAATATACGTGTAATAATAATCATATTGCAAACTTTATGAAAACACAAGTTTTAGAAACCCGGGTATAATATAGTGAATGGGTTTATTTTTGTTTATGACTTCGTGATTTTGTTATAGTAGAACCCGAATATTTACAAACTTAAAACAGTGTTTTCTTGTTTAAGTTTTGCATTAAAGTACAATATAATAATATATATTTATAAAAGTCGGGTTGAAGATATATTCTTCATGTATTCCTATAGCTTTAACTGTTATAAAAATATTTTTTTCGTACTGTGTTACTCAAGAATTTATTTGACATTTTTTTATTATTATTATTTTTAAACAATACTGAGTGACATTTTATTATAATACTTCACCCTCGTTTGGAGTTGGTGTTCGTTGACATTTCAATGAAAAAGCGGGTCGTTGACACTATAATCATATAAAATGTATGTAAAATAGTTACCGATGATTCATAATTTTTTTTTTTTTTTTTACGAAATTTTATAATGTGATATAATATATATATGTATATAATTTTAGAATACATAATTAAAAAAAAAAAATGTTATATATTGTATAAAAATACACTAGAAAAGTAAGTTCCTATATTCAAACCCATATGTTTATTTTACCCATTATATTGCGTGAAGTATGTTTCCAAAAACATTGTTCACAATTAGTTTTAATACATCGTATTATATTTTTAAAAACTAATACGTTATTCTTCGCCTCGCTCTGAATCTAAAATATTTGTATTAGATACAATATAATATTTCGTTTTATATATTCTCCATTGGCGGAAATCGGGGGGGGGGGCTTAGTCCCCCCATGATCCTCATAAGCCCCCTTAAAAAATATTACAAAAGTATAAAAAAGTAACTTCAATATTATTTAATGACGAAAAAAATTATAACACTTCATAATAAATTATGTTTTTATTTTGTAAATTTCTTTATGAACTCATAGGTAACTATTATATGTCCGATCTAACATAGAAATATCCAAAGTTAATGTTTACTCACGTGTGTAAATTAATATTAATTACTCAGTATTTTAGTATTCAGTAGTTCAGTAAATTTAGAATTTGTTAAGACTTGGTTTTGATATCTTGACCACAGTTAGGTTTATGATGAAATATTGTAGCCCCCCCAACTTCAATGGATTTCCGCCTATGATATTCTCTTGGGTCTTCGTTATAAAAACTACTTGCTTGGAAATTATATTTATAGATGCATATTATACAAGAGTAATATAATATATTTTTAATAGCTTGAACGTTTAATGTTAAAGTATAATATTTTATTATCAAGTGAATATAAAATTGAAGACTTTATATATCTATAAATAAGTTTAAATATTATTTTAAATTTTGAAATAATTTTATAATACGAGATAATAATATTTATTATAATTACGATTTTATGTGTATTCACTGTGTATTCATTAATTGAAAAATAAGAAATATAAATTATCTAAAGAATTTACTGAAATATAATTAGTCTCTCGAGAAATATTAGGAAATTAGTTAGTTAGTATTATTTTTATTTTACTCCAACCAATACGGATATAATTGTTTAATGCCACTATAATACGTATTACATTTGGCGAATTTCTTATATATTTAAACGTGTCTGGCCAATGGCCATTATCGTTCAAAAAAAAAAAAAAAAGTATACCACCGATGAGATTTTATAAACGTAAGTGAACCGAATTTGAGTATGAATTAGATTAAAATAAATTAAAATAATTTTTTTAATTTTTTGCCTTGGGCTTATAAAATAATATCGAGTCCAGGGAAAATGTCGTTTAAATCGAACTTCGCGAAACGGTTATATATAATACGCAATATAATATAAATTGGATAAATCATAATACCGTTATAGCACTCGACCATAACCATCGTGGTCCTTAAACATTTATGTGTAGGATATTTTACTTATAATTTTTTTCGACATCGCTCGTAACACGCGTATAGTTTTACACACAAAAGTCGACGCGTCTGTTTTTGGATCTCGTTACCGAGGTTAAAGTATATACCTATGTATTATATACCTACATAGCTTTCGACACGGAAAAGTGACATGATTATAATATTATATAAGTTTACACGCCTTAGTACGATATAAAATAATAATAACAACAACAACACGTCTGTAATCCGTAGATAACGAGTGTGCACGACTCGTGTTCGCCGGCACATACGCGTGAGGCGTGGAAGCGAACGCAACGGTGTCGTGTTGCCCGATGGATTTTTCGGCAAAAACTTATCTTTTTCCCTCGCCAATATAATATATTATATATCGTCTCGTGTGTCGTACGTGTATATTATTCGTACAAAAATAAGTATGTTATGGCACCCTTGAGATGCACGAGTCGGATACGTTCGCGTACCGTCGTCACGAGAAAAGATACCGCTCGGGGAAAACAGTTATCGAATTGGGGATACAGTGAATTATCCCTCTTCACATTGCGAAAGAAAGGTAAAAACGTAACCACCGAAAGAAGTAGGTAAACACGCGCATAATATATTTTTGTGTAACTCGAGACTTGTATTCGAAAATAATAATGTACATATACCTATGTATAGCAGAACGAGGTGTCGATATCAATAATGAAAAAAAAAAATCGAAGTCCGGTTCTCGTATAACAAAGAGGCCATTGCTTTTGATTTATTAATAGACAAATTTTTGTTTTTTAAAAATATTTAAATTTACATCCTTATTTAAAAAAAAAAAATTTTAATTTAAATTTAAATAATATTATTGACATATATCTAATAAAACAAGTGTAAATAGTGTTATGACCAAATGACTATTACGTTAAATGTTTAAATTTGATCGTACAAAATAAATACATACACGATGATGGGGGTAATTTTATAGTACGGCTTAAGCGTTTAGAATAATTCTGCGCGTTACGATTAGTGGTTTTGGTATTACATAGAGGTTAAATCGTTTATGTAAACATGGTTTTCTAGGACGGCGAGCTAATAATAATAATATTATTATATTCGTTTTCCTAACCTCAATATAAATATATAGTCGTATGCTGGTATATGTGTTTGGGAATATCATGTAGGTACACGATAGTCGAACTGCTGTTAAATTTGATGTTTTCGGCGAAACAATGAAAACTCGGCCAACGATTTATTTTGTTAATACCTCTCACTGCGGAAGATAGTGCAGAAAACATGATTGCGTATCGCCTGGTAAAGACAAAATTATATTCGATGAGCGGAATTTCCTTTAGGAGTAATTTTTTTTCTTTTCTTTTTTTTTTTCTTGGGGGTGGGGGAGGAATTAATACACTTAATACATTTTCTTCGAGAGCGTGCACGTGACTAACGTCGAAAACTTTCGATCAGCGTTAAGCCGCGTCGGTAGAATAAGAAGTCGGACACAAGTCTCGTATAAATATTATAGCGATTCGGCGACTAAACATGGACGCGTTGAGCAAAAGTAATGCCATTATAAGGATAAGACGATTGTATAACCACAACAGTAATATGGTATCCACTAAAAATCGTATATTATACGAGATGAACATTTAGACGTTACAAAAACGAATATCAATAAATATACAATGTAATATATTTATTATACGTACGTTCAAGTTTTCCAATTTGTCCGTTGATGCATTAACCGTGACAACATTCTGATCGCCCTGTATAATATTATATGTGCTCGTATATACGTTATTATGCGCTCTGTATAATATTATATTGCATTATGACAGTAAGATTTCCGTCTCTCGAGGGTATATTTTTTTTTTTATTTGTATTTTTACGATGGCGACAAAAGCGTATTAAAACGAACGTTAATTTTCGTTTCCAAAACCGCATGAATATGGTCGTACAGTAAAATGTCGATATCTCAAAAATAATAATAACAAGTCTATTCGACAAATAACATAATAATAATAATAATATTATGTGCACTTTTATTATTTACAACGTTACTCTGTAGTCGTGTGCAGAGCGGACGGAATTTTATATTATAGTAAAACTGGCCTTCCGGCTTGTATTATATAGTAAAATGTAATTTCCATTGTTTTTATAACACGACGTTTTTGTCATTCTGTAGTATAATAACATCGTCTTTTCGTTTATTCAATATATTAACCGGGCGAGATTAGAATAATTTAAGTACATTAAATATTATGTTATATATGGAGGTTTCGATTTGATTTTTACACGTCTATATAATCCTTAAAAATGTCTACAAAACATAATTTAATAATTATCCAATAAATGTTTTGGATTAATATACTATTTTATATATTAGATAATGCGGTAAATAAATTATTATTATTATTTATTTTTTTTTTTACAATGTTATATAAATATAATGTATCAATTTTTTTATATGCTGAAAAGATATAGTGACTTCTTATTTTATATTAAATACGAGAATTTTCGTCGAATTCAATTTTCTTCCCGAAAACTTTCGATTTTTCAAAAACAAATTATATGTTGACATATTATTGCATTCCAATTTTATTTTATTTTCCATTTACTTCGTTATTGATTTCATTCTGTAGTTTTGTACTTTTAAATTTTTGGTTTATTTATGTTCTTTAATAATATTATTATATGTATAATCGCATAACACCGGAATAATGTAATTATTATACTAAATGGTAAACAGTATTTCTCTTCTTTTTGTCTGTCAAAGGCATTATAATTAATATTAATAAACCCTCGGTAAAATCCCAACATATTATTATTATCATTATTATCATGGAATATTTTGAATTTTATTCCATATAGTTATGAAATATGAAAATTGCATGTCTAACAGCAAGAAAATAAAGTTGTGATATAACGTCCACGGGTGGTCTATCCCATTCAAATCTCATTAATTATAATGTACAATAAGAGTGAATCCACAAACTAAATTAAAAACGAATGTTCAAGATAAATCTTCTGAATTTACGCCACAAATGAGTTTTTTCCCCCATTTCATTATTTTTATTATGGCCATATACCTAAATGGAACGGGTCACGTCGTGTATTAGACACAATAATTATTATGATGAAGATTAAATGGCATAGTTTTGATATTTAGGGATAATCAACGGTATCATAATATATATAAATATACGATTAGGTACGTAAATATTGTACAAATTAATAATACTTTTATTTTACTGTTGTTTTATAATAAATTACTGTTTTATATAAAATAAAATAATATAATAGTTTGAATATTTTCTTGCAGTAGACATATCCCTCCTGTACTTAATAATAATAATTAATACAATTTTAAATGAAATAATGTATCGAGTTTCCTAGTCTTCAGTGTAGTTGATAATATAATCGAAAGTAAAATAAATTATTATTTGTGAACGGGTGTTGTTCGAAAAGAAACTCAATTTTCCGTGTTATCGACGCTAATAAAACTTGAGATACCTATAGTCATAAAACCGAAAGAAATTCATGAATTTCCAAGACATAAGCTATCAAATGTGAACATTGGTGTAAAGTTTCACATTCAAACGAATAGTAACAATATCATTTCTTTTTATTTCCGTCTAGAGTGAGACAGTTTTCTTGAAGTGTATACTATAAGAAATGTAATGTTGTTTCCGGAACGAAAAACGAATAGTGTAAATCCTATATTTAATAACGATTAATAAACCGTACATTAATATAAGAACACGTTGTTATAATCATATTGTTGCGTGCCATATTAATATTATAAAATTAGGGCAAGTTTTTAAATTAAATTTTTTGAAATATGTTTTTTATACGTTGCATTTACTTGAATTGTGTTTATTTAAATTAGAACTGAAATGTTGCAAATTTAATATAAACTTGTATATACTTATACCATCAACTGCAGAGTTGTTGATATGATTAATTATTCTGCTAACTTTTTTTAACAACAAATATTATTTGCCGTTTATTTTATCATATATTTCTATATTTTACTAAAATAGGTTATATAATAAATAGTATGTGTTTTCAAAGAATAACTAAAAATATTATTTACTTATTAAATAGTGAATATTAATATTTTATAATATAGAAGAATACAGTAATGTTAATATTTGTTTGAAATTATTAATGTAAATAAACTTATTGTAAAAATCTAAAGAGTTACTATATTATTCGTATTGAAATAAATTTAATTAAGTACGAAATTATAATATACCTACCTAATAATTTTATTAGTTAAATTACATGAAAAGAAGTGAAATATTCAGTTATATTACATTATTGTTGTAGACATTTTTTCAAATTTACATATTTATCTACACCTAATTACAATTAAAACATTCTATGTGCCATTAATAAAAACTTCGCTTTCCATACCTTTTTATATAATATATTGAATATTTATATGCAATTTGATTTCCAATTTTTATATACGTATTACTTATGAAATAAATACATGTATTGCAATGTAATTATATACAATTTATTCAAACGTTAAAATCGATATTCGATTATATCAATATTATTATGAAAATTTTTAATGATAATAACTTCTTATTTTTTATTTTAATATTGTATTCATAATTCTAAGACCTGAAAAATGTATTTTAATATGAAGACAAATATAATATATAGATATTCCAAAAAGGATAATAGTGAATTATTTTTTGTACAATCACAATAAATTGATATTTTCCAAATCTGGGCATGAGAATATTTACTGACAAAAGATTGGTCACTGTTAATATATATATATATGCATTTATATATTCCTGTGAGATGGCATTTTTATTATCACTTTGAGTTTTCAATAAAAAATAATTACATAGAGGATATAGAGACCAACGGTTACATTATGTACTTGTTTTTCTTTTTGTTGGCGAATGCATTGAATATTGGCAAAGAGAGAATCCTCGAACGTACTTTGAACAAAAACACTGTTCTATTCATATGGTAAATAATGTTTTTTTCCCGAGCACAATGGTGACCAGAAAAAAATCCCTTTTTCAACCGCAACCACTCCAAAAATGGGCGGTAAGAATATCCGTTTCAGTTGCCAAAAGAACGGTTAGTTTATTTACATTAAATTTTATTGAACAAGTTACTCTTTGGGAAATTAAATGATTTTTCATTTTACCACTGTTTATTGAAAATAGTAAAAAAAAAACGTAAGTTAAATATATATAACGTAATAAAACGTTAGAATAAAATGTATAAAAACAAAATACTAGAAAACAATTTTATTACTTTTGTTATTTATTTTTTACATGCAAATGCATATATTATTATTTAATACATTTTTCTTCTTTGTGTTCGAAAATATAATTTATTTCTAAAACTATATACATATATATATATTGACTGTTTATTGCGTATTGTTCTTAGTAAATAACAAAAGTCTACACGTATATCTATATTATAAATTTTTAGTTATTCTTCAAAATATACATTCATAAATTATTATTATTATTATTATTATTATTATTATTATTATTATTATTATTATTATTATGTCTTAAGTTGTTAATAAATAATAATCCTTGAGATTAAACTTAATAGTTAAAACCATAAATACATATGATATGTTTATTTTTTAGTTATAAATACAACAATATGTACAAAGTTGATATTTATTCATCATACAAAGTTGTACGATATTTATTATCAATATTATCATACATAAAAATTATAGCAAAAATCATTAATTAAGACATAAATGTTTATACAAAATAATTTTAATTACATTGTTATTTTTTTAAGTTAATTATTGTTTGTTTTTATTATCGTATTTTCTTTTAGTAATTTAGATTTATAATATGGCTATGGAATTTTATAAACATATTAAATATTCTTTCATTTTTTTTTTTTTTTAATTTGATATAAGCAATTAAATTTGTTTTCGTATAATAAAAATTATTATATCTCGAATAAATTATTAAATAATATTAATTTGATGTACTACAGTAAAATTCATTAAACATAAAAGTTAAATCCATAGAATATTGCTACTCGAAATGTTATTTAATATTGAATATACTGTATGTAAAGTTCGTTATAAATTTCATTACGGTTCAATTGATGTTTGCGAAAATTATAACTGTTATTAACATTATTAAATATACATATTAATTAAAATCTAATAATTGCCAATTGCGATATTTTCCATTCAACAATATTAATATTAATTTATGTTTATAAATTGAGTAAGTATATTAATTTGTAACTTATAATTATGTCTAGAATTTACATATTATATAAAAATTTATAAAATATTAATTGTTAAATTACTCGTATATGTAATATTAATATTATTATTTTATAACTTTTCTTTTTGAAAAAAATATTTTATAATTTTCGAATTTTTTTACAAATTTATACTTACATCTGTTATACAATGTAAATAAATAAATAACTATGAAATATGTCCAGGAGAGAAAAAATTCAGAAATTAGTGTAAATTAGAATATTTAATAATTAACATAGGTCAAAACGGATTAGTATAATTTCTTAAACGTCATAATTATTTATTATTATTCGACGGTTATGTGAAGTTACAAAGCGTTTAGATTATAATATTATTTTCAAAACAATATTTCGAACTTAACGTTTACAATGTATTAACTCATTGATGATTATATACGTTTTGACGAAGTGCGAATAATATTCAAATTATATACACGTTCAGTTTATTGTAACATTAAATTGCAGACGGAGGTCCAGAGGAGCTGTCAAATATTATTTTGCAGCCAACGTGTCGACAGTACGGTATAAGTTTTAGTAAAACATTTTAAACGTGCTTTATTATAATTTTCGAATACAAGAACGATGATGGAGGACGATGAGGAGGAACACGAGTATATAACAATATTATATTTGCGAGTCGTCGAACTCCCACACCGAAACAATAATATTATTACTGGAAGGGGCGAAATGTTATATTTTATAAGTGATAATAAATTGTTGTTAACGTTATTAATTTAGAGTTTTCCGCGCCCGATGGTTTATAACTGCTTCCATGGAAATGAATAATATTATAACAATATTATTATAATGGCGTTTCAAACGTCACGGCGTTAGCGATAGGCAATTTAACTGCGCCGAGGATTAGAACCACTGGACCGTATACACGCGGGTAGCATATACCTACAAATGTAATCTTTTCGTATTCCCTTCCAAGCTTTCGATAATATGACAATACCGAATTTTACCTTTCAGTGAAATAATACTCGTGTTTACACGGCGATATTTTACGATAATAATATCATCGTTCTGCAAAAATATTTGCGTGGGCCTTCTCGAATTATGTAAAATAATAACGAAATCTTGTTCGAAATAATTTTTTATTCTTATCCGTGCCGTGTATTTTCTGCGTAATTATTTTAAACCGAGGGACGAAAAACAACGGGCGTCTGATATTTATTACTTTAAAAACATTATTATCTTGGAAGCGAGGTTTAATAATTTATTGTATTAAAAGTTACGTATATATAACTAAATATGTATACGCGAAAATAATATTATAATAGACAATTCGGTTCAAAGCGAACAAACCAACTTTGTCCTTTAATGTTGGTTAATATAATCGTCGCCGTTAAATTTAGTACGATATATAGAAACGCGAAAACTTGGTTACTGTTTAGGCGTAGATGATTTAAAGGTGATATTAAAAGCCGATGGCATAAGTTAATTTATTATTTCGTTTTGAAAGTAAATTTTAGTAAAAAAGAATTAAAAAATTTAAATTTTCATTTTATTTCCGTATATATATTATGCGAATTAACAATAATTATTTCTATAAGAAATTCGCTATAGCGCTATTTATTTTTAATTTTTATTTTTTAATATACACCGTATGTCCGTGTAGGGGTACAGACGTCACACACGATAAATTTTTAAAAATATTTAAGTATAACAAAATAATGCAAAGATGTTATAAATAGGCACCTACATTATAGTAAGTAACAGTAAGGAGTTTTGCCCTTGATATTATAAATTATTCAGTGCTTCTATTAATATAATACGCATTTAACATTTTTTAACAACTTTTATAAATATTTCCAATGACAAAAATTCATTTTTAATTCTTATTTAATTAAAATTTTTAATACAATTAAAACGTCAATTAATTGACAATATTTTAAAATATCACGCGCAAATTCTATATTGTTTAAATATCGTAAAAATTAAAAGGTTTCTTTGTATCGTCGTCGTGTTATAATTAGTTTGGATTCCTTTGGTCGGATTAAATTCAAATGATGTCCTCATCATCGTTTTATGTCTATTATTTAAACGGAAGCAGAGAAAAATTTCAAACGTAAAAATAATTAAAAAACTTTTCGGCTTTTCGGAAAAGACAAAAAAAAAAATTCACTTTGTTTCTTTGCACTGCGGGATTCCTGCAGACTTTTCGGTCGGTCGGTCGTTCGTTCGTTCTTTTTTATTTATTTTTTGCTCTATATATTTATATTTTTTATATATTATTATATATTTTGTTTTTATTCTTCGCTCGTAAATTTATCCAAACTCGGAGAGTCAACATGTAAATCTGGTATTATGAAGTTTTAATGGGGGACTTTTTCGGCAACGGCGAGTGAAAATTAATCTCGATGAATGCACGAGCAATATACGTGTTTGTATTTACCTTTAGGGAGACATGCACGTGCATATATTTCGCCGGGGGTCGGGTAATAAATATCAATTTCAATGGTCGAAAATTTGGCGAGCACGGTGTAAAAACTAACGGGGGGCGGGGAAAAGAAAGAAAAATAATATAATAATAATCCTAATAAAAAATACATACTATATTATACAACTATATATGTGCACATACATCGAAACAGATCCACATAATTTTGCTCCCTTTCACCATGAAAATCCCTTAACAAACGTAAAACAACTGTGCGATTTGGCAAAGTTCAAATGTTATAATACCGATAGACGAACCGCAGCCCGACGTTTGGCGTGCAAATTATACGAAAGCATGAATTTCCGGTAATTTTCACTCGACATTAACGACGTATCCCCCCGGTGAAACGACTGACCCCCAGTCTGAGTAAATCTGTAAGGTTTGTTATTTATCTCAATGGTGGTAGTATTAATATATATACAGTAATATAGAAGCAGCGTTAGGTTTAGTATTAGTTGAGATGTTTTATTATTATTATTGTTAAAGGGATTTCTATTCCTATTTTCTTCACAGGGTGTCCCTATACTCGTCAACGAAATACGATTTTACACAATACCAGTATAGTGATTACATTACTTATATTTTATATTCACTACCTATAAAAGTATAAAATTGAAAAACGATATATTATTATACGAAGACTTTTGAGAATAAAGTTTCGAAATCAAACTTAAATTTAAAATTATTGTAAAATATGTATAATTATGGCCTTTTGAAACACGCTGATTTCATAAATTTCCTATCGAAAGGAAAATTATCGGTATTTTTATTTTTTGAATATGTTTATTCATGCCGTAGATTTGTAAAATTAAAGAAAGTTATAATTATAATTTTATATATTATTAGTTTCAATTATCCAATACTATAAGTGTGACTTTTTATAAACGAGACACGTTCAATTTTATTGTAGTAATAACTAGTGGAATGATGATTAAATCATGGGGGGACACCCTGTATTTTTAATACGTATATACAATGAACACATTTTTTTTTTAAATGTAAATCGGAAGCAATAAAGATCGACCCAAACCATCCACAATTTGGGTCATAAATATTGTAAATCGAGGTGCTTATTAAAAAGAACGGGACGACGGGTACACATTAATATCTTTGCGTGCCAGGGCAATGTAAGAAATTCGCGCAGTATGTTTTCATTGAAAAAAAAAAATAATGTGCCTTCACAATGTCTCAGTCTGTGACCATTATATTATTATTTTTACTGAATTAAATTTATATACACATAGATACCGAATACATGTTGGAAATTCTCATTTGTCTTATAAGCGAATCACTCGATCATAAAATATAATAAGTAATAACGCGTTGTTATATAATATAATGTCGTGTATATGTTTGACAAATGAGTACGTATATAATAATAATAATAATAATAATATATTTCAAAAGTTTCGTTTTTCTATTATATTGTTTTTGTCATTCCCCATTTGGAATTTTTGTAACAACGATCGATTGCCTTATTGGTATTCGGATGCTCTATACATTTTATTTTATTTATGATTATGATTTTAATCAAATTTATACCGATTTAAAACAGAAGAGTATAAACGCAGATTATATTATATTATCAGAGTTTCGTTAGCTTTTCATACGTGTGATATACAAATTGTTTTTTAAAAAAAAAAAATTCTCATAAAAACATTTTATGTTTCAGCGGAACTTGGAGATTTCGATCCCAGACGACACACTCCCGGATACGTGTCAGAATTTCGATTCGTGTCCAATCAGAACTCGGAGCTCGAGAACCGAATCAGTGAAATACATAAAGAACTCACGTAAGTGCACGCGTTAAACGTTTCCGGTGCGCGGTATTCGTATTTTTATGATCGTATACTTAACGACAGCCATTTTGCAGGGGTCAAGTGCCTGCAGTCGCTGAGCTGAATTTCTTGGATAAAGTCAAGTGGCTGGACATGTACGGCGTAGATCTTCACCCAGTTCTCGTGAGTGAATTTATTTTATACCTAAGTGTGTACGTGGTCGTTTTTAAAAAATATAATGCAAACGCGACCGTGAATTATGAATTTTTCATTCAAATCCGCATTCATACCAGCATAATAATAATAATATACATAATATTATGCACGAGTATAATTATAATATAGTCATTTGATTGGCAGTATATTTGTTATTGGTCTGGGGAAGAAGGTTATACTGGGGATTAACCATGTACTTCCTCATTACAAAAGTCTAAAAAAGAAAAGCTATAATAAAAATCGTACAAGACAGTTTTCTATTATGCACGTAGCACGTTGAAAATAATATAGACATCGCCTAAGTACCTGTTTTGTTTCATAACGACTTTTTATACGTTCCTGCAGACAAATATGATATACCTACGTTGTATTAAAGTAATTTTAAGAATAATCTCCATAAATATGAAAAAAATAAAAATAAATAAATAAAACGCATAATACCGAAACGAAAAATATTTTAGGAAACAATTATTCACATGTACGTATAACTTTAACCTCACTGCATAATTATGAGTGTAGCTTCGTTGCTATCATTTCCACTTTGAATTTCTATCTTGGCCTAAAACTTTCAACAACAGTTGCTCGTAAATACCGTCGTAACTTGTACGTAATACGAAATATTTGTGCGTCTAACTATATTTAAAACTGCGCATCCGCAATCTAGAGAGATTTTATACGTATAATATGACTATGATATTATATACTTATCACGACATGAGTTTACACGTATAGTTTTGTGATTGGATGATTTTAAAAGTACCTACCCAATTTCGTATAATTATAATATGACGTAATTACGCATAACATTTACCGTTCGTTCGATCGAGAATTATCGTTCTATAATATTATATAGAGGACACAAACGAAAGATAAAATACAAAACGAATAAGTCCGAGGTTCCTTCTCATAGGCGTAACTAGAACATTAAGTTAGGGGGCTAGAGTCCTAACAATTAAATTCTTCTTAAGTAAGTAGTTATTATTCAAATAGTCACACAAATATAAATATACGAACAAAATTAAAAAATAATGAATAAAATTATTTTTTTCTAATAATGATTATCATTTTTCCTTTACCAAATTATATTATTTATCACTATATTAGTTTGGAGGCCTATAGAAAATATTAGGGGGCTAAAAGCCCCCCCCCCCCAAGCCCCTACTTAGTTACGCCTATGTTCCTTCTCCTCGAGGACTCCGCGAGTCTTTGAATAATAATTTGTCCATCAAACTCGCAAAATAATAATAAGCCTCTGGAGGTATTATTTAAAGAAGTGTACGTGATTTTTGCTCGATATTATCTAATGCAATTGTTAAGTATAACCGCGCGTGAATACTCCATAAGAATCGCAGGGGACGACAAGGATATTAATAATATGGCCAAGAGGGTTATTCGAGTACGACGCACGGTACAATGTAATATATTATTATTATTATACGGGAATTTCATTCAGGCCGGGCAATTTTCTTGGAAAATTATCATTAACTTTTATCCGTAATTCTACGCTAAACGCAAACAACGCTGACGTAGCACAAACCCGCTGCCGGCTGACTCCGCCGGGCCGCATTAAATTCGGAGCTTTGGATCATCATTATGCCGCCCACCCGAAAAGTTTCAATTATTTCCGTCGCAACGTTTACGGTTTTTTATTGTACGCGCTACGGTCTTTAGGCATTTTAAAATGCAAACACGACCCTACGCGTGTATATTATATTCTTTTTTTTTTTTCGCAGTCGCCAAAACGAATTAGAATTCAACCGGTAAATCGATACAATCGTGTCCCCCCGTCACGGCATTATTATAATAATGTATAAACAAAGTTTCGTCTATTTCACGTCGTCAGTCTCTGCAGAAAAAAAAAAACAAAAGCGTAATCGAAACGAAATTCGTTTATCGTATTAATTCAATTCAATAATACTATATTCAATATTCCGTTTCGTTTTTGCGATAAATTAATCGGTCTACCGCGGTAACGACGCTGTTTTTGGTTACGTCCAGATACATTATAAAATATCATTATTATATTATACCTAGGTACTTTTTTACATATGGTTATAAAAATATTCAATCGTCCCACGTACGCGCGCATAAACAAACAGTATCGTTTCGCGTTAATCCGTATAGCGGTACCGTTTATAATATTTTTATACCAATAGAATATCGCGTTTAATACCATACTTGTCAAAACTACACGACAAATTTACGCCATATCGTGGCGCGTTAATAATAATATTGTCGTTAACATGATAATTATCATAATTCCTTTTCCATGCTGCCGCGTGATTTCATTCAAAACAGCAGCTTGCTATCCCACGTGCATCGTCCTTGGCATTAGATTATAATATATTATTACATGGAAACAACTATTATAATCGTATAAATTCAGTATTGTTTTTATTCCATCGTATCTTAAAATTATGACGTATAAAATATAAACTTTTATTCCAATGTACCCATATATAGGTATATTGATTTGTTTATAATAGTACTAATTATAAAATGAAATTCATTTACCAATAACATTATTATAATTGTTCGAAAAATTATTATTAATTTGAAAAAAAAAATAGTTCTTAACTTTAAATTATTTTTATTATAATAATAAAATATAATTATATATTATAAGAAAAATTTCATTAAAATAATATTATTGCTATCGCTATATTACGCAATATTCGAATACAAAATGTTTGTATATACTATGAGCGAATCGTTTTAAAATAGTACAAAGGTTTAAATTTTAGACAATAAGAATAATACTTTTTTGTGAAAAAGGTCCTTTATATATAGGAATATTACATTGAAATACGGGATTTTAACGGGAAAATTTAAGCGACGGTAATTTCGAGCTAACCGAGCGGACGTATTACAATATGCAATGCGTATATACATTTATTATTATGTAGTTTTTCATTTTAGTAATTTACTCGCATAGCATAATTGTAAAAAAAAAAAAAAAAAAAATACGACAATCCTCGAAGAGGAAAAAGACAATGTGTGCGATCGGATCGGCCGAAGAGAAGTCCACGTGCGCATATAATATTATATTGTTCGGCGAGTGTTATTATTACTATCGGGGCACATTCAAAAGAACATTATATTCGTTAAAACAAAGGTCCACGGTCGATTTGTTTCGTTACAATAATGTGTATACAAGACCCGAGACGAGACGAGACGAGAGTGAAATGAAAAAAAAAACGAGAAAAAACTATTGTTTTTGTATATATTTGCTATATTATTTATTTATTGTGGTGCGCAGTCGTGGGCTTCTTCCACTTATTAATATTTGAATAATATACGATTTACAATAATAATAATAATAGTAATAATAATAATAATAATAATAATAATAATAATAATATTATTATTATTATTAATTAAGTTATATCATGGCTCAAATACGACATTGCAAAAATCCAACACAATATGATTTTATTTGTATTTCGAAAAGAATGTAAAAAGTGAAACGAAATATTTCGTGAATAATTTTGATTTAATTTTGTTTTATTTTCTAGTGGCTTTTATATAGTCATTAATTATTATTATTTGTTGATGGTATGCTAATATACGGTAACAATATGTAAAAAATTCGAAATCGTCATATTATTACCGTCACTTTATTGTTAGAATCAATAACAATAGTTTACGAATCTTCTTGTCCGAAATGTGACTAACCTATGTAAAAAATATAATTATTTTTATTCGTATACCTGTGCAATGTTTTCCGACTGACGTGACGTGATAAATTTTGAATTCGATCCGTATAAAATAGCATCGCTTGTTATCATATTTAATTGTATCTCGTAAATATTTCACGCGTGCACGTGTATTGTTATTTGAAAAATATACATTTTTTTACTGTCAAACGACTGTTATTACACGCATATTTATATTGTATATTATTAATTAATTAAAACGAAGCAAACGAAATCTATACTGAATTTCGAATAGCATCATTTTAATATTACCTGTAATATTCTTTCAGGAAAAAAACTACTTTATATTAAGTGAGGTGTGAGGTTAAAAATCTTACGTTATTATATTATATAAAACGTTTAATACGTTTGGAAAGGACACGTTTCTACACACAAATCGATTATTAATTTGATATATAATTCGATAAATATAAGTAGGAAGAAAAAAATGACGTTCTTATACGTGCTGAATATTATTGTTAAATCAATGCACCGATGAGCGATTCAACATTCAAGAGATTTACATTAAATTATAAAGAATAATCGATCTCGATATCATATTTTATATATATTTACAATATTTATTATTATTTATGATATTAATATATTTAAATATGCCTTGGTCATCGGAGAGAGTAGGTATATAATCATATAATATAATGGGATAAAATTTATATTATTCGGATTCATTTGAATATTATTGGTGTGTGCGGATCTACTGGTTTTCGGGCCAAGTCTACTGGACTTAAGCTTTAATATATGTGTGTGTGTGTGTGTGTGTGTGTGTGTGTGTGTGATGTATTTAACCTAACCTAACTGTCAATATAATACGTGGTGAAACGGTCATAATGCTTCATCAATCAACCAGTGCTGAGTCCGTATGGTAACCGTACAAAACTTACTTTCTAACTCGCGTCGAGTCACGTAGGAAATCGTTAATCAATTGATTTCGTTTGATTTTGGACAAGTGGTTTATATATTGTTATAGTTAACCGGCGTAATCGTTATGTTTTTTCACAACTTCGACGAGTTAGACGTAAAAAATATTTTTTTTTTTTTTTTTATAGTTTATATCGAATTATTAGGCGCCCCCGCGAATTTTCGTGTGACCATACGTTATAAAAATCAACGTAACGCGTATAATGACGTACGAGTATATACCAATTTATACAGTTTCAGTGATTTTATACGGTATTAAAATTTTAATCATGTACAGCTTACGAACAAAATTAAAATTTTTAAATAATTTATTATAGAAAATTATGTCAACTCAGAAAATTCCTCGTTACAGAACTAAAGAATTTATTTTCAACAATATTAACAAACTATATGATATCAGAGAATATCATACATAACTCATAACCTTTATTATAGCTACTTTGAACTCTCGTTCCTCGTGTAAAGGTTTAAAATATTTTGTTAGTAATTCTGCTACGTGAATTTCAAAAGTACTCGAACGGTATTACGTTTAAGATTGATTTTAGACGACAATATACATCAATAAATCACATGAAGTCGCGATTCGTAATTTATTCGACAAATTAATTTGTTTTGAATCGTTTACTGGGGTAATGTATAAATTCCAAATAACTCTAGGGATATTGCAAATGTAAATTATAAACATAAATAAACGTTTAATGTAAATTGTTCGGCAATGTCTTACTGTTTTCTATAATAGTCTCATATTATTATCATACATATTTTATCGCAGTGTTCATAATATAATGCATAATAACTACATTATATAATATTAAATTTTGATTAAATTTAATATGCATAAAAGCCTTTACATCATTGTAATAAAAAATTCGAGCATTTATTACTATAATATTAAATTCAAATTTTTAATCACAAACCGAAAGATTACATTCAACAGCATAATATATACTTTATTGGAATCAAAATAAATTATTCGTATAATTTTAAATAATAACACACATTTTTTTTTTTGGAATTTTAGTTTTTTAATAAAAGAAAGTATATTATTATATATAAGTCCATTATATTAATATTATATTTTTAATGTTCTCTCGAAAGTGATATGTTTGCAAATGCAATATTAAAACTGACTACAATAAAAACAAAGCAACGTATAGTGCGTATTTGTTTTACAAAAAAATAAAATTAAAAAGGAAGTATAGAATATCTTTATTTTGTTAAGTATATTATGTAATTTTATTTTCAAATTTATCATCATCACAGATAAAAAAAAATATTTTAAAATTCTCTTAAATTATATAATATTACATTACCTATTCGTATTTGTTTTCAGGGCGAAGACAACGTTGAATACTATTTGGGTTTAACGCCAATTGGAGTGATAGTGCTTCGAAATAAAAACATTGTCGCAAACTATTATTGGTATGTACATAATTTGTAGAATGTAACAAAATTAAAGAAAAATAATGTCATTCATAAATTATTCATCTCAATGACAGTAGTATAACGATATTAAATAATTTTTTTTTTTTTTTTTTTTTTTTGGTTTTGATTTAGGCCCAGAATCAACAAAATCTTCAGTAAGGGAAAATATTTTATGTTGCGAGTATGTGACAAAAATGTGAGTGAAATAATCATTTATTATAAACAATAAATTATATTGAATTAATTATTATAATTAACAATATAAATAATATTATAAAATGTGAATAAGATACTTCTTGGTGTTTCTCATTAGCTTATTATTTATTTTATGTTAGTAAGATTTGATTTTTGAAAATAATTAGTTAACAACATAATATTGTATTTATTATATTATATTCTAAGACATGCAGTTGATTTATTGAAATGTTAAAAATTAATTCTGAATAATTAAACACTTATTTCATAGTGAAATTTATATAGGTAATAAATTTAGTTTTCGTCTTGATATCTACGATTCGAAAATTAATGAAAACGAATGGAAATTAAAAACTCTAATTTTATACAAATTAAAATATTATAGTATATATATTTTATTATAATTAAAGTGACTATTAAGTAAATACATACGCGCTAAAAGCTAAAAAGAAATGGGGGACTTAAGCCCCCATAATATGTTAGCTAAATAATTGTCAACAGAAAAATACAAATTAATTTTTTACTATATTATATAAATTATATCTATTGATTTTAATAAAATGAGGCGTTTTTGTTAACTAACTAACCAAAATCTTTGGTTTTGAAAAAAAAAAATGTCCAATTATGTCTAATTTATTATAGTAATATAGCCATATAGGT
The DNA here is from genome assembly GCA_021307375.1 of Tetraneura akinire. Lineage (NCBI taxonomy): Eukaryota > Metazoa > Arthropoda > Insecta > Hemiptera > Aphididae > Tetraneura > Tetraneura akinire. The sequence continues at coordinate 2,943,056 of JAIUCT010000018.1, read as the reverse complement.
ATATAAAAGTAAAATACTATAACATAAAATATTTTTTGATTAATGATTTTGATGAAATTACTTAATTCTTGCCTTTTTCCACATTTTTATTTTTAAATAAAAATTAAAAAGACAATATTATTTTGGGGATTTACATCCCTCCAAGCCACACCTATTTCCGCTTATGAGTGGATACTTTAAATCTATGAAAACGAATGGGAACGTTTTTATTACAAATAAATATTCGTCCAGAATAATCGCTCTATTTTTATTATATTGCTGTCGGTCATAAATTCGGTGCGAGAGTAACGAATAATTTCCCGGAAATTAGCATATAATTTTAATTAAATTTGATGATAATTCCAGAACGACGAGAACACTTACGGGTTTGAGACGCCCTCGAGGCCGGCGTGCAAACATCTGTACAAGTGTAGCATGGAACACCATTCTTTTTTCAGACTCGTCCAAGTGTCACCTATACCTCCGGACGTCATAAGTACTCGATTTAACAGGTTTGTAGCTTTGTGCATAGCAGCAATTAATTAATTATTACATTTCCAGTATAGTTTAACGAATAATACATACGGCATAGGCGAACGGTACAAAACAGAATATTATAATACGTAAAAATAATAATAATAATAATAATAATAATAATAATAATAATAATAATAA
>JAIUCT010000018.1:2876295-2942392 GCA_021307375.1 Tetraneura akinire | reverse complement strand
AATAATAATAATAATAATAATAATAATAATAATAATAATAATAATAATAATGATAATAATAAAAATAATAATTTTAATGGATATGATATCTGCAGAATCACATTTTTATATTGTATATTTTACACGACGTCTAAATAATCGTATTATAATATTTAAACGCATCATCCATCGTTCGCGTTTAACTTATAAATAAAAATGATGTAGGTATATTAAGTGCACGCGATTTTTATTTTTATTCGTTCGGCACGGGGGAGGCTTTTATATTTTCACGTAATATTATTCAAAGGACAATCGTATTATATGGAATATTATGCTATTAAAACACCACAAAACATTAGTAGGTACACCGACTACATATTATTATTATTATCATTATTATTATTATTATTATTATTATTATTATTATTATTGTTATTATTATTATTGTTATTATTATTATTATTATCATTATTATTATTATTGTTATTATTATACATTTTACATTACGAATATTACTAAAACGCTTCGATTTGTATGTATGAATTTCATTATTTATTGCGTGTGTAACGGTTGTTATAGGTGTATTCACTTTGAAAAACATCGTGTAGGTATAATAGTACAAACGAACGAATTGAATTGGGAACGCGTTTATACGGTCAAACTATATTATAAATGCGAACATATTATATTATTATAACATTGTAATGTTATAGTAAAATTTCCTTTGAATCGTATTTGGGTCGAATATTACTTATTATACGTTTAAAATGCCAAACGCGTAAATTCTATGAATTATATTATTATTATTCTACGCCGATGCAATAATGCATAAACTTTTCGTTGGGGTTGTTTTAACTGAATCGGTATTATACCACGCATGTATAGGCCATCGTTAATTATTATTATAGAAGATATTATACACCCTCGGTGTGCGTACGATCTAATAATAGTCCTAACACGTTAAGATAAATATTGGGGAATATTATTCTGGAAGACTGGGGAATTATATTGATGCATTTCATATTATAATAACGAGGGACGTGTAATGTTATTGGTCGTAAAAAGAAGATAAAAACGTATATTTGACCGTCAATGTGTATTCATCGAATAAATAATATTCGGATAAATGAAAAATAATATATTATCATTTTCTCTTTGACAAATTAATTGAATTCGTTGGTTTTAAAACGCAAACATTTGTTAAACTTATATGTGCATAATATCCATTACATAATACTATATGTATATAACCGAGTGCATAAATTTTACCCATTGTATTAATGAAAATGAAATAATATAATTATATCCATCGATCGGTTTTTAGTTATAATAAAACATATATATATATATATATTTATTAGAGGCAAATATTGACTGTATGATATTAAATAAATATATTGGGCGAGGATGAGAAATATATTTTATCGAATTTTATAATTAATATAAACGTTATGGAATTCTCTTTGAATTTTATATTTGTGATTTCCGTCGAATATAATTTATATACTGTTACTGTCTGATAAATTGATTGAAATAAAAAATTTTCTAATTTTAAAAATTTTCTTTTTTTTTTAAATTTAATATTGTATAATAAAATATAAAACATATTTTATATAGAATAATACTATATAATATTATTAATATATCTAATTTATTCGAATAAGTTATATATATATATATATTTTTAATTAAAATTATAAATTGCGACGAAATTATCATTTGTCGATGTTTTGAAAATGAAAATATAACTTTTTAAAATCGAAATTATTTTTACACTATAATATGTTATATTTTTTTTTTTTTTTTTTTTTTTGTTCTTTGTTTTTACTATAGCGGTCGTGCTGTTAAGTCGTCCATGAGAAGTTCGCAAATGAGCAATAGAACGCCTCCTTCGTTTACGAGAACGCCTAGTCGTCGTTATCAGAGGAGAATAGTCGAAGGAGCCGTTGATAGTAAGTTAACGTGGATGTATTATTTTACGTACCCACTATATTATGATGTATATGTAGAATAGCATGAGAAGTATAGTACTATGTAAATATCATAAGAAATATTTCATTATTAAATTAATTTGCATAATGCACTGCTGTGTATTAACTAAACAATAATTATTAAAACGAGAATTTTACATACGATATTCATAATAATAATAATAATAATAATAATAATAATAAAAAAATTAATTTTAAACGTGAACTGGCCACTTACGAATGCCTACACGAATACGCACAAAGTAAAATTATACATTATTGTGTAAACACAATGGCTTCGGTTCTTAATAAAAGTATACTTCGTGTTCGGTGAGAATACTTCAATCTATTCAAAATTTATATCGTACATTTATCCACGTGTTTCATGAGCTAAAATCGTGTAATTAGTATAGTACGTTACAGACTTGAAAATGTCGCGGCCTTTTAGAGTTGATAAAAGAAATATAATAAATTAGGTATATTACGGTCTTTTGAAAAAACGCAACAATGAACGTTAAAACGTCTTTATATACATTCAATCTAATTCACTGTGTTTTTATTGAAAAGCACACTTGAATTTTACTAGTAAATATTTAAATACGTGCATCACCGGTACATTTAATTAAATTACTTATATATTAAAAACATCTACCTTTATATTTTTTCCGGTTAAAAATGGCTCCCTAACAATACAGTCGTTTTATTGTATTTAATTTTTAATTATTTATTTTTTTTTTTTATTGTAACCGTCATATAATATAATAGCGCGTACAGCTTGCGCAAGAGTAGGTACTTCCTATAATTATTATATTTTCATGCAAATAAGCTAATTATTGTTCTTATATAAATTTTTTTTTTATTTCAATATAATTTTGTAGTGCAATTTAAGTAAAATAATAATTGGCGTATTTTTAAACGTGAAAAATATCCGCGAACTTGATAAAACGAACGAGTTTATGCAATATCGTAGTGGATATAACTTAATCGTAATTTGTTTGGAATAATCATTGTTCGGATAACGTGATACGTTTGATAAATAAAATTTGTTCGACGGCAATATAATTATTATTATGGTAATCCATGTCCGAAATTTTCGTAATTGTTTTTTTTTCATATTAAAAAGTAAGATTGTTTCAATTGCAAAAAAAATTGTGTTAACGTAAACGTGACACGCGTAGTCTGAAATCGGAAAGAAATTCGTGAAAAGTAATTAAAACTGTTATCAACGCGAAATTATTATTTTTTACTTTTTTTTTTTCTACGAGTTATATAAAGGTCAAACACGTTCGATATAAAAGCTGTGCATTTCTTTTTCGCTTTTTTTTTTTTTATCTTCTTTTATCGCGATTTTCAACGGAACGGGATCGGACTGGGTGTTAATTTAAAATAATTGCGAACGGATGTATACATTATAAAACGCGATATTATTATATAGGTAGGTATATGACATTATACGAGTATATTATCTATTATAACGAAAAAAATGATAAAAATGATAAAAATCCAATGGCGATTGTAAGACTCGCGTCCGACAGCATCGTGTGGCTAATTTAAGAGCCCTCGGAGATATTCGAACTAACGTCGTTACAAGAGCCCAATGAAACATATATTATTCGCATCGCAGCAAAGTTTCCTCCGAGCAAGCGCGTGCGTTTATAAATCTTGTTAATTACTCGTGTATTTATATACGTGTATGTACATTATAATACGACTAAAGTCGTTCTGTTTGAATAATTATTATTGCCAGATAAAACGGGGAAAAGGGGGCAAAAAAATACGACCGTTTGGCAACGATAATTTTCGAGAAATTCGCGACGCATTGCGTATCGTAAAACGGAAATAATAATATAATAATATTTAATCGACGTCGTCGCCAACAACACGATAATATTTTATGTATCGTACGGATTTTTTCGACATTCGATACTTAACAACGTTAATGTTAACGAAATCGAATTTTGTTTTTGTTTTTTGTTTTCAATCAAGACTCGTCAAGTCGATAGAATAAAGTCGAAACTAAGATTAACGTAAAAATATTAATGTTAATTAAATTTTACGCATATAAATATTTAGTTGAATTTCAATCACACGAGTAGGTAACTATCAAGTTTAGTTTAAATTTATTTTCAATTATTCATACGTATAGTTTTTTTTTTTTTTTTTTTTTTAATTAACGTGTTTGACAACATATTTTTGATAACATGTGGTTTCATTTAATAAAATATAAATATAAAATTTTTAAAGAAATTATTTTTAGTTTTAAATATTATCGAAAATAATGTTATATTGTTATACTGCAAGATACAAGGAAAGTTAATTAAAAGTATACTTTCTTATTTTATACAAGTTATTTGGAAAAAAAATAGGTTACGTTAGAAGTTAAAAACTAAACGTCAAGAGTAAAGTTTAAAAGTTAAAATTAACTAAACATTTACTTTTAATAATTAATTTGTATCCTGTATTAGTTTATACTTACAACATTGATTATATATATAAAAATAGAATATACGGGTTTTTAACAAGATTTTTCATTTTTGTTTACAAACAGATCAAAACATCGGAGATGAGTATAACAAGAGTAAAGACGATTTGTTGTCATCGTCTTCGTCGATGATGAAACCGCAAGACAAATTGAAAAACTGTTCCAACCCACAACTACCCGTCCACACGTAAGTATAATAATATTAAACAAGCAAAAACTTAAAAATTCGAACGCGATAAAAATGTTTTAATTGTTTTATAATATTATTGCTGTGCTGTTGTTGTTAAATTAAATTATTTTTTCATATCCCGTCAGAATGTACGTGCCAAATCGCAGTGATTCGCCAAGGAGTACGAGAAGCGCTCCTTGGGGCGTTTGGTCAAGTGCGCCAACAAGAGGTTTGTACTCGTGCAGCTCACCGAGGAGTGTCCGATCTGGACCACATCAGATTATGCGTCACACCCGTCGGTCTTCGAGTGTGGATAGTCAAAGTTCCAACGACTCGAGATCGTGTCGAAAGTAGGTTTCCCGATGTTATTTTTAAATAATAATATTATTATACTCGTACATTTCCATCGGACTCGGAATGAGATAAATAAATTAAAAAACTTAAAGGTTTAATATATGATTTTCAAATAATAAGTATTTTTACATATAATACATTTATCCAGTTCTCATGGCTTCCTGTGGGAATCATTGTTGACTTTCCCGTTGATTCGCTAGTATAATATATAAGTACGAATTAAAACTGTAATATATACCGATATCGTAACATTACGCGAGACTTCTTCGAATCGAAATGGATTTACGGCTTCGGGGGATTTAATCTTTCACAGACTAGATCGCAGATAGGTATACATAATGAAAATCGAGAACTCAATTCCTGTATCTGTGCATGTACTTATATGTATATTTCCGGCGTGAGCGTACACGTGGACGATTATACGTATTATTATTGTTTGTCGAAAGAGATAAATATTGTATTTTGTTCCCGTTTAAATTTAAACGTCGGCACGGAGCGGAGATTTCGCGTTCCTGCCGTCGCCGTACAACAGTCGTAAAACCGTCGCGAAGGTACATTATTATTATTACTATTATTATTACTATTATTATTATTATTATTATTATTATTGTTGTTTCGTATAAATAGTTGTACGAGGCTGGCAAAACAAAACTGTTTGCGCGCGCTTTTGTTTTGCGACGTTTTTCGCAGACGGCGCAACGATATAATATTAGACCTCTATACGACGACGATGCGAAAACCTTTTTCATTGTTTTTTGCCTCGTGCTATCGATGGTCGTTCGCCCTCCGCTGGTCCGACGAAATTCGAATGCCATTTTCCGTCTCTTTTCACCTATACGGCCGAGTCGTGATCAATATAATAATAATATACTCGAATAACGGCGTGTGCGAGTATATACGAGTACTTCGCTATATATAAACCACCCTCTCGCAGGGTTTGTATAAGTATATCTTTTGTATACGCTTTTAAATCAACATATATAGGTCGGACGGGGAACTGGGAGATTCGGATAGTATATAATATGTTCGCGTAGTTTACGACCTTTATGAGAGAATACTATCCGTTTTTCGATGTTTTTCGATGTTTTTTTTTTTTTCATCTGACGTATTTTATAATATAATATAAACGAAGAGAAAAATCGATAAAACTAAATATACGTATATTATTTAATATATAGTCGATGTTTGTGTTCTAAGGCACGGTTGGGTGTTATGTGCACGGAGTTGACGATTTACGTTAAACGGTTTTAATAATATATATATATAAGTCTATGAAGTTTATACCGACTGTATTGATTTGTGTTTAATAGTAAAACTTTGTTTATAGATAGTGATAGCACTAGGTATATATTTAGCACACATTTTACATTAATGACTACCCCAACTCTCACTATACGTATAAATGTATAATATCATGTTGAGTTAACCATATCATTTCGATTTTCTCCTTGTGTGTGATATTTTATTTTCAGGTAATAACCATATAATATAATATAGTTATTATTCGTTTGGTTTTTAAATCCTTATAGTCTATCAATTAAATTATTGTTGAAAAATAACAAAATGTGCATCCATCATAGTGCACTTAATTCTCAGTTGCATTTGAAAAAGAAACTGCATTCAAAATATTGAAACACGATTCACACGTCATCGTTATATTAAGCGATTAAACAATCATAATGTTTTTTTTTAATTGTCTTTTGTAAAATAATATAATTCTATATGGGAATAGATCGTTTGTCATATTGTTCAAGCACATGTAATCTACCAAAACAATTTTTTTATAAATACATTATACTAGAATATTGAGAATGTATAAAACAAAAGTTATTATCTATACGTTAATGTACGAAATAATAACGAATTTTGTTTGTATCGTATAGGCACAGACACCGCAATCGACGGTCTTCAGACAACGAGAGTGAACAATCCGGACGGTCGAACAAGTCACATCGGAAACACCGGCATAGAAGTCGGAAGTCATCCGGAGCCGGTGAAGATAACGAACATAAGCAGCACAGATATCAGTTAGTGGAGTCTGAGGGTCAGTGGCGTGAGGTGCAGCGGCGGCAGGCTGAAGGAAGATCGGTCATACAAAAAGCTTCGGTTGTTCGGCCTCGTTCGGGTTATGCGAACAGCGGATTGGACTCCGAGAGCGAGATTTCACACCATTCTTCGTCGTATCGCAGGAGAAAACACCGGAAACACAGGTAATGACTGTTGAAATATTTTATATTTATTTTAAGGAATTAATGTTATCTAAATCTGTAGATTGTTTTCTATAAAATTGGAATAACGTAATATTTATAAATTCATTGCTCATATCCATTAACTTGTCAAGTTAAACTTAACATTATATAAATTATAATGTGTGATATTTGATCTTGTAATGGAACAGATCGCGGTCTAGGTCGCCTTCCGAAAGCAAGACGCGACTTCCAGAAGAACTCAAAAAACACTTGGAGTTCGAGTTAGTCGAAACGGACGGCATGACCGAAGAACAGTTACGGGAAATACCATATACGGCGGTCAAGACTTCGCTGAAATCCAATTCACCTCCTCTTTCTTCCAAAAGGAAAACCTATTCGTCTAGAAGAGCCAAAAGGTCAGTAATAAGGATTGTATTGATTTTTCCGCCGGCTGTGTAGTAGTTGTTTCTTTACATTATTTTCACCGATAATATATGCTATCTATTATAAACCTAGAGCAAACATTCACGAAATTTTTATCTTTTTATTTTTATGTTGCATGATTCGTAGTTGTTCTTTAAAAGACACGACGGTACCCGAAGCCGGCGATAGTCCTCCGCCACCTTATAGTGAAGGCCCTGCCGATAAATGCACGAGCACAATGTCAAATTCGAAAAGTGCAAATCAGTTACCAAGGTACGAAGAGCTTAAGCCTCTTACGAATGGATTTTTCATTTAATAAATTGTAACATATCACACAAAATCACATACGCACATACTTACACACAATAATAATAATATAACAACAAATTAATAATTTTTTAATTTTTTAATAGACTATATTACATATTTAATATTAATAAAATTATTTAATTTTATAATACAATAATATTATTTTATGAAATATTATTATTTATTATAAAGTACCTAATTATAAAATGATATTTTCGGTAGTAAAAATTATTATAATATATATAGTTAATTACACATTAAAAATTATATATTTTATATATTTTTTTTTTATTAACGGAACTTTGACGAATCAAAGGACATCTTCTGTATATAACGTAAAGTTAATTAAATAATATAAAAAAAAAATTATGAAAAAGTTTTTTTTTTATTATTATTATAATTTATATGAAAGATAAAGAGTAAATAATTATTATAAATATTCAGAATATCTGAATAATATCGTACACGTTAAATTATGTGTGTTAGTGACTGTTTGACAGTTTTAGTCAAAAATGCTCAAAATCAATAATTTGAAAATTGCGTATAGTTTTTTTTATTGTCAAACATATTTTATAAATTCACGGAACCATGATATCATTAGCTAGGTTACCACAGTTGTTTACATCACTTCAAAGGCTTGTACACCTTGGCGTAATTTATAGGGTGAAAAAAGGGAAAATTGTACTTTTTTGAATTTTTACTAGTGTAAAACCATAGCATGAAGGCTAGCACCCTTCAAATTTTTAATTATAAGTTTTATAATAAATTTAGATAATAATAATATAATAAATTTAAATAAAAACAATATTAACAGATATGCTGTTTATAAATATTTATATTATAGACTACGTGGTTTATAATAAAATTGTATAAAATCATTTGTTCGTTTCTTTAAAGAATAAAAAACAAATTTATATATTTAACATTTAAATGAGTAATCAATATTAATGATTAGTTTTTTCCTTTATACAGACAAAAATTTAAATGTAATTATACCTTATAGGCTCTTGCACAGTTATATTAACACTATTTATTAAATAAATTAATATAATAATTAATAATACATTCACTTAGATAAATATTTTATAAATTTTAGTAAAAATTCACTATTAACTATTTTAATAATAATAATATAAAAACAATTAACAATATATATAACGTTTTATGATTGTAGTTTTATCACATAATTCTATGATTTTATATCTGTATGTCATTGTTATTAGTTTTAAATAATAATACAATGACTTAGTGATTGTTTTTATATGAATAATCAATAATGTATGCTTTGAAGTCTTCTAAACTATGCCTCATAGGTATTTATTATTTTTTATTTATAAAAATGTCGATAGTATTCTGGAATATGATTATTGTTTGTCCACTTTGATCGTATTTTATTATCTTTTCTTTTGTTTGATTGGTCGAACAAAAAAATTATTTTTATTGACGTGAGAGATTTCCATACCATTGACAATTTGGTCTCTGCTGGCCCAACAGCTGACAGGGTTAAACTACTCGAATGGATATTTATTTAATTCAAATATGAATTTGGGGATTTTAAATACCCAGATTTGGACACTAGAATTTTTGATATATAATACAGTACATATTAATTTTCTATATATTTCAAATAAAAATTCGATGAAATACCTACTTTAAATAACTATTTTTTTTTTTTATCAATATTAATTTTACTTTTAAAATGTTTAATTGCATATTTTAATAACGTAAATATATTTTTTTTAATGTTGAAAAATAATTATTAATTAATCGTACGTTTTAAAGTGATTTTTTTCTCATCTAGAAATAAATATTATAAAATATGAATTTTTTATTTTTTAAAAATGTGATATTAATTTCAAACGTATAACACGATTTTTTTTTTTATTTACAATTTTTTGGCCGTTTAATTTACCGAAACTATAACCGTCTATTAACTATACACAGTATTTTGAATACAATTTTCGTTTCGATAACTTCGTCGTTATAATAAATAAATTTATATAATAATTTTATTAGTTGAAATGCGTTACAATCAGTACGATTGATTAAGTACTACTACTTCAGTGAATTTCTATTGGTCGGTATATAAAAAAAAAAATATTAACTTCTTGAAATTTATAATATTATAATTACGCAAAATACGATTTATATATATTAAATCAATTCTATTAGTTCATTTTAAACAAGTCAGTGTAATACTATATTTTTCAATAAATAATTGTAACGTCTTCGTATTTTTATTTACAACCTTCACGTAAAACACACTTTAGATTTTAGAATACTATTTTATTATTATTTTATGACTTCTTTTGTTTTTTTTTTTTTTATCTTTATTCGGCAGTATGCCACTTGATGTTTAATTAAAAATATTATTACTGAACGAGAAAACATTATGATGGAAAAAGTCATAAATGGAATGTCCCATCTGTTAATTATTATATGTACGAATATTAATAAATAAAAATAATTTCTTAAATATTAATAATCTAATTTACAATTTCAGTGATAAAATTATGATTGATGATTTCATAACTAATATCATTTTATTTTTATAATACGTTTTTTGTCGTATGTTTGTTAATTAATATTTATAATTCTTTTTTTACAAGTCGTACAATATTTTATATTTTGAACGAAGCGAAAAATGTATTGGTTTTACAATGATGTGCGTCTTTTGTTTTTATGTCTGAAGATACTTTTTCTACCCAAAATAATACCGCGAATCGAATGAAAAGTGAATGTAGTTGGTACTTTATTTGGGTAATTTTTCTTAATTGACCATAGGAAAAACTACTAAAAAATGATGAAAAATAGCATTTTTCACGAAAACTGAAATTTCGACAAATTCAATTTTAAAATTTAATGATTACTCAGGCAATTTTGAACTAGAGACATGAACATTTTATTGAGTATTCATATAAGTACTATATTATAATATATATATAATAAAATTTTGGAAACGGTTAGGTTAACTTTTCTACAAAATATAGAACTTTGAATTATACCCAAAACTCTTGTTTTTATGTACTCGTATATAATGTTTGATAAAATTGGCAATTTTGGGTTTTAAGGTCTGAAAATATTACTGAAATATATTCACATATTAATTAACATGGATATCAAAATATTAGAAAAATCCCAAGTCTTCTAATTATTTCTCAATACTTTTACAATATTAATTAATAAAAAAAAGACAAAAAAATTTGAAAATTGTATTGAAGTATTTTATATTGAAGCTATTATACGTATATATTTGTTAAAGTAGTTCCGAAATCTCAAATATCCTATTTTTAGTAAAATTGTTATTTAAAGTGTTTATATGAATTATTCTTATTATATTTCATTTTATTGGAGCTCGACTGCATATTATTTAACTCAATTCCAATAATTGTGAATATTACATTTACTATTTTTTTTCATGCTGGATAAAAAGAATACCTGATAATTCTGTAAAAGAATTACAGGTATAAAGAAGAAAGTATTGAATTTGATTTTGATTACATTTAGAATTAGAATGCAATTTTAAATCATTATATTCGAAAAATGATTCTGAGCAAAGTACTTTCAGATCTGTGTATCTAGGAAACTCATTTAAGGGTTTTATGTACATTTATATATATTGAATGTAGAGACGGATGTAAAAGTTTTAATCAATACATTTATTATCTGATATACTACCATCAACATGGTATTTTCGAATGTAATTATTTATCATTTCAATCAAAATTCAACACTATCTTAATTAGACCTGTATCCCTTCCACAGTATTGTCAGCTCTTTCTTTTTATTCATTAAAGTTGTTTATTTTAAACTCCAAAAAACTCTTTAAGTACTATTATTGCGAACTTTTAAGTACAGTCGCTTTAATTTATAGAGTATATATAGTTATAGTTAATTATAAGAAATTTATCAGATATACAATTTCTATACAATTAGGTATAAATAAATTAAATATAATATTTATTTATAAATTGGGAAATAAAATTTTTTATAAGAAGTATTAAGTATATAAATATAAGAATTTTAAATTTATTTTAACTACAATTTTATATATATATATATAAATAAACTTTTATATTTTTCGCTTCCATTAGTATTAATATAATTTTACTAAATTTGTATAATATATAATATTAAGAGTCGTAAAACTTTTTATATTCATAATTTTACTTGTCACTTAATATAATGTCATCATGTTTTATATTAATCATCGTCAACTTCTGGGGGCGGTATTGATTGTAGACTTGTACAGTTTACCCCTCTTTTGTATTGGAGAATTACATAAGAGGGACGACGGATAAAATAAATTCATATTTTACTTTTTACGCTTAAATAATTCTCTCGAAAGTTTTGAAATATGAAATTATTTCTTAGTCTATAATTTTTTCATATTATAATATATACGTATATGATTCGGAAAAATTAAAAGTTTTCAATATTGTCAATCATGAAAGTATTCATATTACCTATATTATATTCTATTATAACGTAGAATAATAATTATATACATTAGAGCAGTTAATATTAATAAATTATATTGTAGTAGACTACGTAATCTTGTTTATCATATTAATAATTTACCTCTGTATTTTATCTATAAAAAAAGTCAATTCCTAAAATATTAAACTATACTGACGCTTGTTTTTCACGTATTGTTTGAGAATATTTTCCATTCAGAAATACCGTTATTGTATTTTTTGAATAGACAATTCAGGAATATTTAAATTAAAACGATGATCGTAAATAATATTTTCGCTCGTACCTTTGAACTGGTTTCGTTACTTAAGTCATAATAATAATTTAATGACTATGTAGATTAGACTTTAAAGGAAAGGATAACAAAGAACGCACAACACTCGGATACCAATGTATTCGGTAAAATAAAATATAATATAATATACAATACGTCAATTAATCAGCCCACTCATTTATACTTTTGTTCGGGGAGTCAAAACGGACTTAAAATTTTTGAACTTAAATGTTTTTTTATTTATAAACCCGGGTCACATTTTACCGGGTTACCCGGTTTTCAAAACCGAGTTCAACCTCGTTTAGATTCCCTGCTTTTGTTGATGTCCGATGACCATTGATTTTCTCTGAAACATCATAAAATAAAATATACAAACATCATACAATACACACACAAAAAACACATGAAATTGAATTTTTCACAAAAAATAATAATGTTCTTTAATATATCGTTTTATCTTCTCACGCAGAACACAACAATCCAATCAAATGATGACGAGGATATCAATCGATCCGACCAACAAGACCACGTCCTCGGCACTTTACGCCAGTCCGTCGACATTACTCGGTACAACGACAACAACCAACTACAATTCTAGTCATGACCAACGCAACCTAATAAATCATTCTAGATGGTAAGTGTATTTTGTTTTCAGAACTTGATAAAACCTAAATATTAAAACTCGCGCGTTAAAAAATTTAAGTCTTTCGGATTTCGTACCAAGAATTTAACTACCAGAATCCTGATGGTCAGATAACATCATAAGAGATGAGTTATAATTCTTATTGAATGTAACCGGACGAAAGAAAGTAGTTTAAAATTATGAAAGAGGACAAGATGAGGGTGCGCGGAATAGACTAAGAAAATATTAAGTTTAAGAGTATAGGACTGGATATTAAGTAGATGATTTGAGTTCATTAAAAAACTTATTACAATATTTTTTTAAACTAATGACAAAAACATCAAAATTCGATTTTAGAACGATAATTCGCACAGTTTATGGTGATTTCGTCAGAAAAAAAGCGCACAAATTTGTAAGAGTGTTATAGCAGCATAAGACAGTAAGTATTTGGTTAGGAATGATAACATATAGTTGTCGAACTTGGACTTGGAATACACATGCACAATAAAAAATGTATTAATTTTGTGATTTGGGTTTTAATAAAAACATATAATTACATCTGTAATTAATTCTTAGGAAATAAAAGTGAAGTAACAGCTGAATAATACGTAATTAATAAATTTATCATTTTGCAGGTTACACGATCTCGAACAAAAGGATAACGCGTACAATAGAAAACCGGAGAACATGATGCGAGATTTTCCGTACAATTCATCTAGGCAGTCTATTAACAGGTTAATATTATTATGAATTGTATTTTCATGTTATGTCTATGGAATAAAAATAATACCAGTTTGTCGATATTTCTTTTTTTCCATAAGATAGATTGACGAAAATCTAAATATCTCGTTAAAAAATATAATAATAACAATATTCTGCTTATCCATTTATTGAATATGTTTAAATGTCATTTTAGGAAATTTAGTTTTTATTGTTTTTAATTTTAAATGTTCACACAGCAATGGCAATGGTACTGGTAATACCGAGAAAATGGCGAACAACGGAAAGGCACTCCCGTCGTGGTCTAGTCAAGAAATTCGCGGAACCGTTGGTAACGGCGGCGTGCCGACGTGGCAGTGTGTGCCAGATCGCGTGTACCCGGTTAGCGGTTACGGGGCGCCCAAAAACATTAACCAAGCGACATACCAAAACCGCAGTAACAATAACCCAGATCAAACAATCCCGACGATGCCGGCGATCAGATCGCCGCCAGGGCCGATGGACGCCAACCGGAACAGCGCGACCGACGACGCGAAAACCACCAACATCACCGCCGGACAGTCCATCAAGTCCAGCAAGTCGTTTGAGAGCGGAGTGTTGGGACAACACGCCAACACGCCCAACGGTATCATACCGTGGCCCGGGGACAGAAAACCGCGGCTGTCGCAATGGGACCACCAGCACAACTACCACAATGGGTCGTACAACGGGACGCCGTCGTCCCCGCACAACGGGACCGCGGCTTATCCGTATAACGGCGGCGAAACGTTCCTAGGAAACCGGTCGTCGAACGTACGTTCTTCTTCCAGGGGTCCGACGTACTTTTCGCCTCAGCACAATCACGTAAGTGCCCTTCGAGTAGATAACGCGTTTTAATGTCGTATATTTCTTCTGAAAAAAAAAAGAACAAAAATACAAAACAAACGTTATTTCGTTTCGAAATCTGAACGCGAAACACGAACGATATTACCGAGCATAACAATAAAAATGTTTTTTTTTTTTGGTTTTTAGGTTGACAGACTTTCTAACGCGGAGTTGAGGTCCTCGGCCAGTCTCGAGGAAATACTCTCACCGATCCTGCAGAGCAAACTGACTACTTGTAAGTACAAAACGGTAGTGATTTTTTTTATCATTTATCATTCCATTTTTTTTTTTTTTTTTTTTTTTTTTTAATTAATATTTAATTAACGCACGCCATGTTTTTTTCCACAGAATCGCGCCCACAAAAAAATTGTTGTTGAAAGTTTGCTGTAACGTTTCGACGAACCCGTCGCGACTACGACGAAAATACGACGTCGGAGAAAATAATATCGTATTATATTTTTAATGTATAATGATACTAAATTTGTGCACGCACGAGATGATTTTACACGCAGTGCACGCGTGAGCCATAATATTTTTTAAAATGTGTATAGTGTAAAAATAAGAATATAATAATAATAATAAAAAACGAGCGAAAAAGATTTATCATCTAAATATATTAATAAAAAAAATAATAATAATATAAGGGACGATTATATCCTCTTTCAGAAACATTTCTGTATGTGTGAATTTTCTTCTTCGTAGTATTTATTTCCTTTTTATCTTTTCACTTCGAGAGAAACCGTCAAAGTGCGTTGATAAGTCTGAGATTTTATTAAATATTTGTTTTCTAATCTTTTTTTTTTTTTATCCTTTTCCTCCTTTTTGTACACTTCTCTTTTTTACACTCCTTCTTAATTTCGATCATTCTCTCTTTTACGTTTATATATATCTTATATAGACTCTCGAGTTAAAAAAAAAAAAAAATTTATACCAAAGCTCAATATTTTAACGCATGTGTTCCGCGCATTTATTATAATAATATAAAAAAAGTTATTATGTAATCATCACCATCACCATCGTCATCATCATCATTATTATAATACTGATAAAATGTACTATTTTAATGGAATTATTCTTTAGTGTATTTTATGTATTAATATATACGTATAAAAGCGTGCTTTTTTTTAAAAAAAAAAAATATACCTATGGTAAACAATAATTTTATCCATATTTTATTATGATATATTATTTTGCGTTTTTATTATTATTATTATTATATGATAAATTGATAATTATTAATTTTAACAACATGTGAGGCTGTATTATCTTTAATTTATATTTTATTATATTCGCGTAAGAAGGAGTACCTATATAATATGATTATAAATAGTATTTTAAGTACCGCGTGTGAAATTTTTATTATAATAATATAATGTATATTTTATAATAATAATATTATTATGTTTTGGATACTCAACAATTAAATCGGAATTCAAACGAATTATTATTTATGTCGAAATCGTTTTATGTCTATAAACTGTATTATTATAATATTATCGTAATTTTTTTTTTTTTTTTTTATTATTATTTATTTATGAAAAAAAAAAAATTATTTGTACTGATAAATCAAATTGGTAATTTTTTTTTTCTATATAATAGCGTTCGGTCTGTACGGAAAAAAAAAATCAATATTTGCACTTTTATATTAAACGTGTGTTTGTTGTGTTGTTTTATCTATCCGCAGTAAACCGATATAATATTATGTATATGTGTATATTTATTATAACATATTTATATTATATACATTTTATCAATCGGAATGTATAGTTGATTATTTTTCGGTTATCCTTTTGTTGTCGTCGTCGTCGTTGTCGTCTTCGTCGAGTTTCGATCGACTACAGATGAACTGCCAAATGTTCTGCGTCTTATCCTGACCTTTTGAGTCCTTGTACGAATGTGCGCTTACGTCGTATTCCTACGAGGAAAAAAATATTAAAACACCATCGTCAAACTTACCTACATTTTTATAACAGGTTGTATTTTATTAAATATATCAAAATATTAATTACAGTAATAATGTGACTAACAAAATTATTGTTGATAATTATTTTCAGTGAATAATATCCGACTGAGTTTAGTGATGTATTTCAAATTTTTTGGCTCACCTCCCTCGAAAATATAAGTTCATTGAAGTATAATTTATGGAAATTTATATAATTAAAAAAAAAGAAAAAATGTACAATAATAATTAACATAAAACAATTGCCTTTATGTTTTTATGAAAACTTTATGTTTTTTTTTTTGAAAACTTCACGTTTTATAACCATTTTAAGTCATATAATATTAATTTTGGTATACCGATTCCGGGGAAACATAATGTTATACTTAGCTAAACATATATTAAAAACACTAACCTCTATGTGGGTTGTGGTTTAGAAATACGCGTGTGTACCCACGATTAAAGATAAAATTTATTATCGTGCATTTACCGCATGTAGGTACAGCTGAAACTTCTTTCACATAAATGTTTTTGTACAGAAATTAGGTATTGTTTTCATTCGAATTTCGTTTTCGATAAAAATTTAAGTATATTATATAATATTCGAGTATAATATATATAAAAAAAATTCTATTTAAATCAAAATACAAATGTATTAAGAATAAAAAATTGGATCGATATTTTGCGCGCCCAAAACTATAGCTGTGGTTGGTACACGAGGAAAATACAACGCCATTAAATTTTCCGAGGACGATTCCTGTCCATTTTTTTTCGTATATATTACTATAAAAATTTATGTAAAGGTTTATTGCGAGTAAAACATTAAAATTTTAAATAGCCATTTTTACAGTCGCGTCTTATAATAAAATGTCGTAGGTAGGTACACATAGGCGCTGCAACGGTGATATTATTTCACGTTTGCAGAGTACCTAGTTGAATTCGGTATATCCTATTAATCCTATTATTGGTTCTGATAATGGCGTAAACACCGAAAAAACCGAATTTTTATAATAAAAGTAAATTGTTTGGATCGAATTTAAATGCACATAATAAAATATCATTTTTATGAGCCCATTTGATATGTAAAAGCGTGTTTTTACGATATTAAAATGTAACGGTCCATCATTTTATAACCGCGCATATTATAATAGTCATGCGCACAAACTTTCAGCGAATTGTAATAATAGCGAAAAAGAAGTCGGACGTCTATACAGAGCATCGTGTGTAATCTCGGATTAAATTTTGTAATATTGTAATACCTATAAAATTTCGAGTCGGGTATTCGCGGGAACCCTAACGGTGGTCACGCGGTTTTAACCAAAATCATAATATCGTGACCGTTACGATATTATTTACTGCGTTTGCCTAATGAGGCAACGGGTAATCGACAAAAATAAATAGCTAGGATTTTTTTTTTTTTTAGGTTAGGACTAAAATACATGCATTTTTTTTCAAATGCGCGCCATTTCCTGAACTATAAACATATATAATGTATTCTGATGTAGGTGGGGGAAGGTTGTAAATATCACAATTAAATGTTAATATTAATATACGTATACTGCGGTATAATATATAAGTGGTTGCCTTGCGTTCACCTTTAAAAACTATTATCATACCATTATCTTTGTACGGGTAATACCCTCCGTACATTTCGTCTTTGGCCTTTGTCTTTCAATTACTCTTTTCGTGTGACGGCGATAGGTAATTATTTATTTCGCAAATAATCTGCACCGAGTGGTTCCAAACCGACGAAATTCGGACGCGGAGTTTTATATCGAACGCGATCAACGATCCATAAATTATTCCAAGGAAAATTTAGAGTTTTCATCAAGAGATTTATGCGTTTTCAAGGTGAGAAAAAAACGTACCGGACCGCGTTGAATCGGTGGACGAACGCGTAGACTCATCGACCGATTACGTATACGGATTTGAAATAATACAAAAAAAAAAAAAAAAAAAAAAAAAAAAGAATAAATAATCGCCTTTGAATGAACGCGACGCAGGCGGGTAAGTTTTAAATTAATTCCAGATATATTCCGTACTATTATAATATATATTATGCAAGTAAAGCGAGAATTTAAAAAAAAATAATCTAAACGTGTTTACGATATTTTAGCGAATAAAAAATGTCTCGTCGATGTATCGAATGTATATTAAATATAATTAATTGGAAAATGTCTACTCTATAATTACAGTACGTAAAAACGGCCATTTTTTTTTTTTTGTTTTGTTTTGTTTATATAGAATCGAAAAAAATAATAAAATAAAATAGAAGGACGCGCTTTATTTAAATTTTTTTTTTCTGGTAATCCATTTTCTTATCGTTCGATTAAAAATATACAAATGATCGATTTTTAAATTTATACTCAATAATTTTATCGATAAAACTTACAAGTCCTATAATCCTATACGAATCATGTTCACTATGATATTTTTTTGCAACTTTGCATCCCTCTCGCGAACAAATGTTTCCATCATCATCGATTTTTGGGTGCTCACTGTAAGCTTAACTGTCCAAACGGACCTGACTGTCTGATTTATACTTTTTAACGTAATATATATCATTCGAAATCGAATTCGTTTGATATTATTGCATATACGTTGAAATTTAAAATATACGATTTTTGTCCGAATATATTATAAATACCGCTATCATAAATATTAAAGCGAGTATTAAAGTTAATTGGACGGTCAATTTTATTCGTTTATATAACATAACACAACGTCGTTTGTATTTGTTAAATTTAAATAACTTATTATTCGATTTAACAGATTGAAACTTACGGTATAAATTATATAATGGAAAATAAATTTAACGAGCCGGTCGGTTGATTTAACGAACGATTTATATTTCATCCTCGGTTTTTTATACACGTATTACATTATAATAAGAAGATAAACTATTTTAAAAAAAAAAAAAAACTTTTATTTCTTACAAGCTCGTTTCGATTTTTCAAATAATAATCGTATAATGTATAATATAATATACAACAACCCATCGTCTCGTATAAAACGCGTGTTTTACCGTCCGATTACATAACAATTTATATATTATATAAATATATTAAAATATTACGAGCCGCAAGCGATTTTCATCGTCATTCGTTTAAATATTATTATATTCTCTTTTTTTATATATGAATATTATAACGATTATGATGTTAATTCGACCGTGTCGGGGCGTTTTTTTTTTTTTTTTTTTTTTTTTCAAACTTGCAGTAATAATGTAGTCGGGAGATTATAATTATCTCTGGAAGAAAAAAAGAATGATCAATCCATAAAACCCGCGATAAACGCGATTTTACGTTTCATATATTATTGTAAATTATTATATGCGCGTTGTCGGACTGCTCGTTTGTATATTATAATAATGATAATATCGTGTTGATAATAAAAGGACACGATTGCTATCGTAAAAAAAAAAAAAAGGAATGATAAAAATATTATAATTACTAGGTAGAGTAGAGGCTTTTTTTTAATCCACCGTGCTCAGTCTCCGTCAACGACAACGGGGATAAAATGGTTTAAAATAGAAATTATAACTTATTTTTTTTGTTATTAGTAGTAATAATATACATTCGATCCATTATAATTACATATTATGTAAATCGTTTTCGTTTAAACTAATATACCTATTCGTTAACCGAATATTTTATTATTACAGTCGACTCTTGATAATTCAAATCTTTAATAATTCGAAACCTTCGGTAATTCGAAGTAAATGCTAGATCCCTTAAATCACGCGAAAATTCGAATAAAAACAATGCATTTAAGTACACTCGGTAATTCGAAATTAAAAATTTTGGAACACTTGCGTTGATATTTAAATTGTAATAAATTAATAATAATAAAATAATTGTCTTCAATAATTTATAATCAATACCTATATTATAAATGAAACTTCACTCAGAAATTCAAAATAGTTTTTTTATTTTTTAGACAATTTATTTAAAATTGTATTCATTTTAATCACTATGCTCTCTTAACTGTATTCTACCCATAAATAAGTATCAACATGTCTTTTTCTACTTTCAATATTATTAAATATATTGATATGATATTTAGATATAAGATATTTTAATATTATGATAAATTGAATATTTTCTCCGAGATGGTCTTGAATTATTTTATGGGACGTAAAATAATAATATAAAAGTAACCTTAAAACATTTAGGTACTTGTCCAAACGGAAATAATATTACAGAAAGACCTTTATTTCTAACATTAGCGGTCACCTCGCACTCTTCTTTATGGTTATAAATTTATAATACCTATAATTAAGGTTCTGAATTTATTGCGGCTTTATACGTTTTCCATCATATATTTTATTGTACATAAATTTGAACGAACTACAAAATTTGTTTTAGGACCTAATAATAATAACGCCTAACAAATACGTTTATGTTACGCTCGTTTGTATAATTCAAATTAAATATTATTTTAATTTTTTAAGACAATATAACTTCCGATAGTCTAAAATTTTATTAATATATTACACGAAATCGTTTTTCTAGCCAAAGAAACCCTAATATAACGTTATTATGATATTATTATAAATAATCATTCTTATAATCAACTCTTGTCGTAGATGAGGTGTCATTTTACATTATATAACCCGTGGGCGTGAGTGTTTCGGAAGCATTTTATTTTTACGACACGCGAATGTTTTAATTGAAACATTCGTTACCACGCGCGCTCACAATATTACGTGTTAAGTTTGGACGAAATAATAATTACATAGGTAGGTATTTCAATCATTGAAAACTAGTTTAAAAACAATGTCGAATGTTGTACAATGTATTATTAATAACTTTTTACAATCTTATAATAACATACGTACATATAATGAATAATAATATTGAAAAAAAAAACAGGTAGGTATTATTCTTAAAATAATTACACGGGTAATAAAAGACCGATATAAAAAGAATATTATATTGACGGAAGACGATTAAAAAAAAAAAAAAAATTATAATCGATATTCGTGTTGCAGGAAACAGCAGGAGCTATACACGGTTGTTTTTTTTTTGTCGATCGATAAAATAATACGATATAATAATTACATACGAGAAACGATAAAAAAAAAAAAAAAATAATAGTTTTTACTTTATAATAATTATTGTAAAAACTAATCGCGATGAATTTTATTGAGAGATGTCACGTACAGGTTTTAAAAATAACATAAAATATTATCGTCATCCCCCGCACGTCACGTGTTGTTTCCTTCCTGCCCACACGCAAATTTTTATAAATACGTTTCAATTCGCCATATTTTTTTTTTTTAAATTTAAATATTGTGTTTTTTCACTATCAATCAAATCGGATTTTTTTACAAATCATCGATTGAAACGTACGATTTATGACATAATGTTAAAATTAAAATTAAACATTCAAAATGAAACTTTACTACCTACTATAATATTTAAGCATACGTTTATCAGTACCGAGAGTTAATAATTTTGGAGAAAATTAAATTCGGATGGGATTATCTGTTTAATTTATATAGATAATAATATATATATTTATGTTCGCAATTACGACGTTCTCATTAACTGTATAGTTATTATTTTATTAATTAAACATTTTTCCCATGAAATATAATGTAAAAAAAACGTTAAAGGTGCGGCGCTATGTTGTTAAATCTAAAAATTCCGGTTAAAAAAATAATAGTAATTATTTTAACGCCATATAATATAAATAAGAGGAAATTTTTTTTCTCTTTTTGAGAAATTTAATAATACGTATAATGTATATTATTATACGGGTGTACTATACACGTTAATTTTTTTTTTAAAAAAATGAAAATAATATTTCAAATACAAAAAGAACCGACCGGATGTTCGCGATGGAATTATTTTCTCCGTCGTCCTTTTAGTGCTTAGTGAATAATGTGTTCGCCTAACCAAATATAATGGTTGTATATATACATATAATATATATTATGGAATTGTATTATTAAAATTTTAAAACAATGATAAATCACGACGTCGAATGAAAAAAAAAGTGTTTTTGAGCTAAGCTTAATACATTAAATTGTGTTGGTATAAACTTATAACTATTTGATATAAATCGTAATAATATCTTTTTAAGATTATAAACGCGTTTTATGTACGATATACGATATATC
The DNA here is from genome assembly GCA_021307375.1 of Tetraneura akinire. Taxonomy (NCBI): domain Eukaryota; kingdom Metazoa; phylum Arthropoda; class Insecta; order Hemiptera; family Aphididae; genus Tetraneura; species Tetraneura akinire. The sequence goes on along the minus strand of JAIUCT010000018.1, from coordinate 2,919,495 downwards.
GTATACGACTATACGAGTATAACGAAAAGTTTTCGTGATTTCTACTCGCTTTTAGAAAATAAATAATTCCATAGGTGTGTGCTATGGACGGGAAATTTTTTTTACCCGAACTATTTTACGAGCGTACGCCGGATCGGACGAGAATCCTTAACGAAATTATTATCGATCGCGCGTTAAAATTGTACCGGAAATATAAAAAATTTTTATGATAAAATATAAACGAAAAAAAAAACCTCGGCAAAAAACTTCTCTTTCGTTTCGCTATAAATATCGGAAATATTTCAAAGTCGAACGCGAGCGATTTAGTTTCGTAACATTGTATCGTTACAATATTTCACCGGTCAATACGATATTAAAAATAATATTATAAAGTTCGGATAATTATAGTAACGTGATATTATTGCGTTTGTATACGAGCGAGATGACGACGATGATGCGGATTTGATCAACGGCCCACGCAGTTGTTGCAAATCGTATAACAAAAGAGCAACGTTTATTATTGTTATTTAATCGAAATAATATCCTTTCTGGCGTACAATACATAAAACGATAATAATAACGCCAGAGCCAGTAAAATCGTTTCCGTCGACTCATGTAATATAATATTATAAGACGAGTGCGATTAGCAGTTGTCACTTTTGCGATGCATTTTTCGGTTTCCGCGGACGTGAAATTTATACTTTCCTCCCCAGTTTCAGTTACAGTTAAGAGTAAATCAAAATTTTGTAAAAATTAAAAATAACAATTCGATGAAAACGTACCTAAAGGTAAAATTTAAAATTTCCCCGTCCCCATTCAAATGTTTATAATAATAATATAATTACAATGATAATAATAATATGTAGGTATATAGAATTATTTTGATAATATACACACTCACTTTTCCGAAAATCGTAGAAAGCGTATAACCATTTTCTACCGCGAGGTTTTGATTAGTGGCCATGTGCTTGAGCATTATTCGAGTCCCGTTCTGCAAAACCGTGCAAATTCACTACGTTATAATATTATATAGTAAAAGGTCGTATTTTGAAAATAGCGATAAATTATAAGAAACGAATTGACCGATTACTAAAAAAAATTATTTGAAAATTGTAAAAAATAATAATAACGTCATGTCGACGGCAAACGCGTCGCGCCGAACGGACGGCCGACGTTCGAGTGCGCGCGGAAACGGGGGCCAGCCGCGGTCGTCGCCGCCGTGTGAAAACAACTGGTTGCGGTTTGTCGTCCGGGTCACCGACGTCTTGTCCAGTTGTTCCACGGACGGCGTAATATTATACTCTCGGCAATCTCAAGGACAAATATTCGGGTCGTATTTCAACGATAAAATAAAATAGTTAATTCGATTTGTAATCGTAATTTTTCTTTTTTTTTCTATATACTTAATAAGTAATATATCGAATTTAAAAATTTAGGAGAATTAAAATCAACCATTGTTTTTTTCCCTCGTCGCGATAACATTATAAAATACATTACGAACGCGATAAAAAGAAACTGCAAAGTATCGATTTTTGACATAAAAAAAAAAAACAAACAAAAAAATCGAAATATCGACTCGATTTTTGAACTATATAATTATTATTGTTTACGGCGTAGTTTCGTCGTTGATTGTTATTTTAAAAATGTAAACGTTCCCACACGCGTTCGTTTCGGTTGGTCGCGGGCGGTAGTTTTTCTCACCGGAATCAGAAGACCGTCGGCTTCCATCTGTAACGCCGCGTCCCAATAGGTCGCCGTCCATCGACAAGAAGCGTCCGGCGGCCCGTTCGCCAGCCGCAGCGGCGAGTGACCGGAAGCACCTCGTTCCGCACACAATCGCGGTACGGCCGCAGTTACGAACAACGGCTGCGAACAAGGATAATATTATAATACATTATTATTATTATTATTATTTTTATAAATATTACATTCGAGGCAGGTATAAACGTACAACGACCGCAGATACCGCGACCACGTTTATTTACGTATACTTATACCCATTACGCGGTATCGACGTGATTTGCGAGATTTCAAGAACCGTGTTGGTATTGCGAGAAAAACGCATTACGCTCGATGATGCGCGTATAAATCGTTACGAGATTTAATCAGGATCGGAGATTGTGTACGGATGAATAATTAATTATACTCTTCTACTACTTAGTATTATTAATTTATTATCACATAGCACTCGATGATCGTTTACATTTTACTCGCGTTAATATAGTTGAAAACCCGTAATATAATATTTATCACAACTGGTACATATTTTTCGGTAAATTACATTTTATATTACGATATTTAAATATTATGAATTGGGAATTCAATAATATTATAGTTCATTAAAGTCAAAATTAATACTCTAGTATAATATAAATAGGTACATATTATTATTATTTTGATAATTATTATACTGATGAATATACTACAAATAAAAAAATTTCAATTTATCTCGCTTAGAAAAATAAAAAACAAATTTTCACTTAAAATTTTTCTAAATATTTATACGAATATTTTTTAAATTTTATTTCCCTTAACCGCGTTTGATTTCGTTTTAATTTCCGTAGGTACCTTTTTTTATCGTTATTAATTGACAAAAATACAAATTCAATTTTGCGGTAAATAAAAAATATATAATATAGGTATTCCATTCGATTTCGTTCGATTCTTTTTATAGAACTGTTTATTACAAAATTCTACGTTATATTATTATTATTATTAATCGGTGTACATTTTCCAATAACGGTCGATTCGGATTCGAATGAAAATACGAATGTATAATATCTATATATATATGATGTCCGTATGGTAGTCATGGTTGGAATAGCACTTGGAGAAAACTATACTTAGAACCGTCTTACGAGTCATAACTGTACATAATATCACCGTAAAATAATATAATATTGAGGATAAAGTATATTTCGTAAAATTTTATTATACGTTATGTAGGTAGGTATAAAAAAAAACTATACCACTATAAATATTATACGAGATCACGACTGTGAAGAACGAATTTTATTCGGTTTAAATTTTAAAACGAAACAATAAAAAAGATAAATACGATATCTTTATAGCTGAATATTATTATAAGCATTATAAGCTTTTTATACTCTATATACACGCTAATAAAATAAAATAAAAATTGAATACCGATATGTTGACCATAACGATTTTCGGAATAGCAATATGACATTTATTATCTATTTACGTTTTACTGGTTCGTCCACTATATTGTTATCATTTTTGTATGTGGAAAAAACCATAACGAATATTGCAGAATAGATTTTCAATAAATTCGACAAAAAAAATTCAGACATACTTATTTAGTTTATTTTCATTGTTTATATTATCATTTTCCGTATGCTATATTTTATGTCTCATTGTCTCTATTATAATGTATAAAATTATATTTAACGATTATATATTTTGATTGTGCAATTCTTAGCAGGTTAATTTTTCATTTTTCCCTTTTTTTTTAAAAAAAAAAAAAACAAAAAAAATATATGTAAATTATATTTTATTATAATATTATGGATAATCCATAAAAGAGATCTAAACTTTTAAACTGGTCAATCTTCAAAAACGGGACAATTTACATTCCTAGAAAGTTGTTTAATACAGTTGTTAAAATTAAGATAATACCGTTTTAAACATAATATATATTTCATTAATATTCCTTAACTTCTCATAAAAAAAAAATTCAAACATATTTTCATTCATAAAATTATAATATTGTATACGTAGTTAAGTATTATATTTAAAGTATCTAATTTATAATAAACGAACTTTAAGTCTAGACTAATGAATGAAATGATAGTTTGTCCTAAAGTTTTATAACATTAATATTTATATACTTATGTATATTACTTTATGTAAAATTTACACGGTTCAAAATGCGAAACTCTTCAAGTACGTTATGCTCGTTTGCACGATGGATATATATATGTAATATGCAAATATAATATGTAATATTATATTAAAAAAAAAAAATACAATTTCAAGCGTATGGCTATTGCGTACATATTATTATAATATAGTACTATAAACGTTATTATAATACTTAGTCATACTTGAACGGGGAAATATAGAATAAATTTATTAAAACTACATTTTGAGAATTTTATTTGAAAACAGCAATAAATATCCAAAATTGTAATGAAGTCATAATAATTTCGTCTAAATGATAATATTGTATAATAAATAATTATAAATATATTTATATTAATTACAAATAAAATTATTGTTTTTATTAGAATTTGTACGTGCTCAAATGCTGATGTATATATTATAATTACACATACCAAACTTTAATGTATTTAAAAAAAAAAATCACACCCGAAAATTATAAATTGTATTTTATAATATATGCATACATATTTATTCGGGATACTTAATGCGGTCGTCGTTATTATGTTATGTAAATATTACGTTTTATAGCGACACGTTGCATCTTTAAGTTTTAACCGTTTTAAATTACATTAATATGCTTACTCAGTATAATATTATTAAAGAGAGGACGGGCGTTATTATGTTTGTGTTAATCTAAATATTATAATCGAGTAATGAAATAACGAATTTTCTTACCCTGGAGGATACGCACGGGCTGATAGTGAACGTATCGCCGAACTTCAAACGTTTGCCATCTTCACAATCACTACCATAACTGTAATATTTTAATATAAAATAACAACGTCTGATTATAACTGAGTTACAGTGGCGTAGCCAGAAATTTACAAAGGGGTAGGAGGTTATTAAATAAATATTCATATAATATACATTATACATATTACATATATTATAGTTTAACGGACTTCATCATGTCACTATTCATATCCTAAAAATTTTGTATTATCTTATCATTGGACATAGGTCAAAAGAATATGAATATTTAAAAATTAAAAATTAATAGTTATACCTATTTCTGTAAATTATTTTTCGATACTTCACTAACAGATTAACAGGCTTATGGGCGTCCGCAGTTTTATAAGAGTCATATTTAGGCAATTTCTAGCTTTTTTTTTTTTTTAGTAAAATTGATAATATTAAGGAATAATGAGAATAATAATGATTATATAAAATCTTACATTTTTGATTACACTAAAAATATCAACCATATAAACACCTGTAAATAAAAACTTGAGAGTTGAGATTTCTCTAATTTTTTGGTAATATGTTAAGTAATATATATTATGAATATACTTCAGTAGAATTTTAAGACTTGAAAATCCTAAATTGGAAAATATGGATAAAAACGAGAATTTTAAAAAATGTTCTAAGTTCTATATTTTGTAGAAAAATTAACGTAACGGTTCCAAAATTTTATTACTTATTTAATCGTTAAAATTCATTATAATAAATTGTATTGATGATTCATATTTTCTGATATTTAAATGTTGACCCTCGTAAAAAATATTTTAAAAGATCTTAAATTTCTTAAAACGTGTATTTTCATAAACATAAAAAAAATATAGTTTTATATTATTAATAATATGCATTTTTTTTTTATTATTATTATTTTGCATATAGTAATATTAAAACATTTCTGCAGCGTAAAATTTTAATCACTCTGTATGAAATGGACTTTTGCGTTTTTTTCGTATAGGTTCTTTATTACATTGTTATTATTGAAAAAAATACTCCGAGGGAATGTTTAATGCCATGTACCTATTTATTTTTTTTTTAGTTTTTTTAGTTTTATGAACCATAACTTATAAAATGAGGAAAACTAATATACTTAACGTGATATCATATATATATATATATATATATGTGAAAAGTATATAGAAAGTATAAGAAAGTCACTTTATGGTTCAATGACCAAACGACGGACCCGTCCGGTTGACAAAACTTCTATTCGCGTGTTTTTATTTTATCTACGACGCGAGTATTATAAATATTGTCATCCATACAACGTTAATATTATACGAAAAGAGTGTCGTTTATCTATTTCCGTTCAAGTTGTCGCGATAACACGAAACGTTTCTCAATATAGTTAGTTTTTTATACGATACATAATATGTAGGTAATATGAATATGGGTTTGAATTTTACCAACCCCTGAATTAAATTATACTTGGGGACTTGGGGAGTGTATATTAATTATATTAATTAAGAAATTAATGAATAAAGTTTTTTTTTGTCGGATAAATTTAAATCAAATCTCCGCGTATAATCGTCACGAGTGCGAAAGAGTGCGGAAAATGTAATATAGTTTGAAATTAATAATAATAATTAATAGGTACCTACGTTCGCAAAAAGAAAAAAGAAATACACTCGAAACTCACTTTTTATTGTCTTTGAATGTTTATTACACAGTTTTAAATTATAATAATATTAATTTTATGGGCTTATAGTTACTAGGTACTTTCGAAGTTATTTCAATAAAAACACGATGTTTCGTTTCGTTTAAAATTATTGAAAATATTTCGCACAGTAATCGATAATAATAAATACATTGTCGTCTGTTTTATACTATATCGTCTGGAAATTCGTTTTACCGGCGAGGGATGGAAATGTAAAAATGTTTTTTTAGTTTTTAATTCTTCAGACTAAACCGCAAATCTCGTAAATATTATAAAAATATTAATATAATATTTACCCTCGAATTTTAAAACAATTCCGGACGCATGGTTCGGTTAATGGCGATGCGGTCATTGTATTGCCCGCACTCAATCCGTCTTGTTCCGAGTGGTAATCGTTCGGCACCGAGCACGACAACGAGACGCCGGATGTGCACGAGTCCAGAAAACGAACATCCGGACAGACGATTTGTACGTCTATGCCGTACTTCAAAAACTCGTTTGTGCTCAACGACACCTGTATGTTGTCGCCGGGGAAATAAGACGAAATATTCTTAAATTACGATGAGACATATTAAAAACTATAATAGATAAATATTATCAGACTAAAATGAAATTTTAGTCGAAAACATATTAAATATATAAAAAAAAAGTATTTTTATAAGTTTATAAAAAGTGTATAGAAAAAAAGAGCGTTTTATAAAAATTTAAAAATTGCAAAAAGGAAATGTAATGTTTAATTTGTTTTTTTTTTTTTAAATCTTAAATACGACATTCAAAACGACTGTGATAAAACGATATTTTGTTAATAATCATAATAATTAAATGTGGGGTTTGGTACGTTGATCCCGAAAGGATAGATATGAAGTTCTTATATATATATATATATATATACGTGTACGATAAAATTGTGATTTTCATTTGGGTTTATTAACCCGTTCAAAACCGGTTTTATTGCATTTTTTAATTGTTTTTTTTTTTTTATTTCGCGGTGGTGTATAATGCTTGCACATAGATCTTGTCTGTCTTGTGAATTAGCATTTTTTTCTCATTTATAAAATATATTATACTCGTATAATACACTCTGGTATATCTCTAACAATATGATATATTGTTATTATCACTCTGATATCATATATATATATATATTATATTATGAAGTCCGATTACCGTGTAAATAAAACTATCGTCCTATATAATATATATTATAAATTATTATTTTCGTGAGAAGCCATAAAATAAATACGAAACGAGTTTGTTTGAATTTTCTATAATCGAAGCAGACTTAAGGTAAAGTGTCATTCGATACACGAACGAAATCAACGCAAGTCCGTGAAATACAAGTTTTATCCACACTATTAGGATGAATCGATTTTATTCGTAATACAAGTTTGTTTTTTATTTTATTTTTAAACAACCAATTAGATTAAAATATATTCGCTTCGAGTTTACGGTTAGGACTATAAATAACGGTCAGTAAAAGTTATTAAAAGACCTTCGGAAGTTATAATATTATTTATAATTAAAAACTCTTAATGAAAAAAATAAAAATAATAATAAAAGTAATGTTTAAAAACGTCACTTTTTTTTTAAATTTCTCGTTTCATTCTCTGATTTGAAATAAAAATATTATTTTTATATTATATATAATAATAATGTATTTAATAACGCAATAAACGCTTCTTAAAAATGTCAATAACTGTGTTCACATTTTTATACTATATGAAAGCAATTCATAAAATCACGTTTAATTATAGTATAAAAATATAAAATATGATTATTATTGTTGTTTATTTGTTTATATATGACGTTTATGAATATTTTAATATTTATATTATATCGTAAACCTAATCATAAGGTTGTTTTAACGACCTTATATTAAAAGTACCTAACAAAAACAAAACAATATCATACCGGTTATTTTATTATTACAATAATTTAAAGTATAATATGAAAATGTTATTATATTAAAATATTATGTTACATTTTATAAAATTATTTATATAATAATAATTATTATTGTACACGGTTAGGTAACAAGTGTAAAGTGCATTTCGTTTTGTCATACTTGTATAGTTCAACGCTATCTAGTGATGACTAAGAAATGTATTTTAAATTTACTACTCTTATTAGACGTTAGAGCACGCTACAAAATAGAAGGTTTAATTTTAAATGTTTGAAAATTATGGTCAAATAATATTGATTAAATATTTAATCAATGATATTAATAATAATATTATGGTCATAGTGTATTATTAGTTATTATATTCTTGCCTTCTTGGTTTCATAATGATGACTACTTTTTTCTATTTTAGTTTAGATAATCTAGCCGATGTCTTATCAACTATTGAATTTATATCATTATAAATACGTGTTTATTTCACTATAATAATGTAATAAAAAAGTAAATTTAAAAAAATTTCATGATAGTTATATTTTTTAAACTAAATTATGCGTTATGACTTTAAAATTTTTTTACTATTTTTATTATTATTTACTACAAATTATATAATAATAATAAAACATTTTGAAAATGTGTTAGTTTTTTTAATATTATAAAATTGAAGGGCTATACGTATGCTGATAATCTGTAATTTCATATTATATGTATTAAAATTATCTATTTATAACTAAATTTAAAATTAATAAAATAACATATTAATGTATTATCGAATAAAATGATTTAATTTCAATACGACTATATTATTCAGATTTCAATTTAAATAATAAATAAAGCAACAATCAAGTTAAGAGCATGTGTTTTTTCTTTAAATAAATGTGTTATTCTATACTTGACACTTGTCTTATAAAATTAATACCTATGTAATTACATTAACTTTCGTAATATTATTTAGATTTTTTGTAATTTATAGAAAAAAATGTCACCCTAATTTTTTCCATAAAATGTAATAATGTGCAGTAAATGAACAATTCGACTGAAAGTAATCTGCATTTGATGGGATTTATATTTAAAACATTAAAACAATTCTCATGTAATCACGTCATTCTCATTTACAAATTATGTATAATTTTTTATGAGGTTAAATATTACTTTTTGTGTTACATCGTTTTCCAACTTACGGGTCGTAAAAGATTGGCGTATATTTTCCGCGATTTTTGCACGAGCAACTCTCCTCGACTTCTTCTGGCTAGAAACAATTCAATTTTATCCTGTACGATGTCAACATATCAGTAGTTGACCAATTAAATAATACCGAAGAAACAATGTCAAATAAATAATATTATAAAATATGATATAATTATAATATTGTATTTTGTTTGTTCATTTATTATGTCGGGTATGAACAGATCAGATTTTCCATAGGCGCGAAAACGTTATTATTTAAATGATACTAAGCAAAGTTGAAAGTATAATAGTATTTATAATAATATGACAGTTATTTAAGTATAGGCGAACACTCGCGTGTTTCTGGTAAATGTCAATTCAAATTTGTAAATATTTTTATTTTCTCAGAATCACAATAAAGTGTATTACACTTCAAACGCAATATTATAATAATATTATATAGTGACAATATAATAATGAATACCAATAATTGCGGAAAGCGGATAAAAAGACAAAAAATTATGGGTAAAACGGAAGAATAAATAAATACAATTTTCCATAATGGCACGTCGTAAACAAAAATTTGTCGAACGGTTAGAAAATCGAATTACTATCATAATAATATTTCGCGAATGGATAAAATTTGATTTTCTGGTGAAGGGCGATTTTTCATCATTATTATATCGACTGTCACGTACCGACTGTAGACAAGTTTCTTCCACCCAATTTCCCATACGCACGTTTAAGCTGTACTTTTGCGTGTTAGTCTGCATGATTTATATAATATACGATAATTTAACAACAATAATATTATATCATACAATATTATTGTATTGCAATCTTATATAGATGAACGATTTGTGAAAATTCCTTTCTTATGTGCACAAACGTCGACAAAATATAGTATATACTTTATTAAAATAAACAGACGCGTTGATAAAAATTCGCGGTTGCTACAGCCAATAATATTCGATATTATTATTTATTATTAGGTAATATTTTATTAATTGAATTTGTTTATTCGGCATGATATGTTATTATAATATGATATTCTATTGTAAAAAAATAATATATTATAAAAATGTTACATTTATTAAGTTTTATTTGCGAAATTAGTAGACAATTATTTATATAAATTAAAATTTTACAATTTGTAGAAATTAGGCGAAAAATACCCGATTGTAACAAATCTGGTGTATTCTATAATTTCAAAAGAAATTTCTTAAATGTGCATCAAAATTATATATATAATACGTTTCATCGTATCAGTTTGTTTATATTATATACAGTTATTTTATAAACAAACACACAATAACAATATTATTAACCTGACTTTTAAAGAGTTTAAAGATAAATTCGATACTGTTCAATATCATCAAATCGTTGCAAACCTTAACTCGTATATTACTATGGCCTTTTAATTATAATTATATATAATATAACGATAGTTCTAAAAAAAAAAAAAAAAAAAAAACGAATAAAGCAGAAGTTTTATGGTTAAAGTTTCAAATTATGTTGGATTCATAAAATCTAAAAGTTGACGAATTAACGATTTTATTGATGATTGATAAGTTAAATACTATAATAATTAGACAGAACATCTTTGAGGTTTATATTTTTTCTGCTTTAATAAATAGAATGGTTGGTCTGTACAATTGCTAATCGATGTATCGTATAATATTCGTTAAGGTGATTCGTTATTGTATTTTTAAAATACACTGGTTATTAATAATGATAACAATAATTGGTTTCAATAAAAATATGATTCAGATTATATTTTTTTTTTCGAAATTGTACAGTATTGGCTTGTAATTATTTATATAGGCATGAATAAAATATGATAACAATAATAACAACCATTGTTTGTTCCGTTTTTCTTTTGTCCGTTGGATGTAAAAACCGAGAACAATGTTCGACAGACCCGGACCAACTGATATCATCTAATGGACATTTTGATTTCTAATGGAACAATATGACATAATAAAAATGTGTCAGACCATTAAATATGAACGTTCGATTTTTATTTTCTGGATATCAATACCTAATTTTACACATCATATATAATATACAATACGCAATATCATGATTATCTTTCATAAAGTCTCTAGATTTATTGGTAATACGAATAAAACATTATTTTGCAACTTAAAATAAAATATTTAACGATTTAATGGGTTTGTTTTTAATACAAATAATTATTTCGTTAAGATGAAAAATATGGTAATGTAGTCCCTTGTTGTTTTACATTTTTAAGTTTTTAACTCAGTATGCAAAGTGTTGTTTCCCAATCATTAAATTATCGTATCAATTATTTTTTTAATAATAATTTTCCTTATTATATATTCCTTATTATATTCCTTTTTTTTTTTTTTATCACTATTGATGTGATAATATTGAACAGCTTTAATAATAATAATTGTAATTGTAATAAAATTATTCATTTTACGATTTTCTATAGTTAACGAAATTCATGAAAATAAAAATATAGTGACGATTATAAATTTATCCAAACGTAAGCTATTGTTACGAATTTGATATGTTCGACTGTGATAAATTGGATTAATTTATAAGCTTGAATATGTATGAGTGGACATACCATAATGTAATCATAGAAAATTGTGCAAAGACACAAAATTATATGGTTGAGAATTTCGAATCTTTATTGTGTTATAGAATATTTATTTTAGAATGGTTAACTTAATAAACCTGATGTCATCTAGGTATTAATTTGTACATTATAATATACGAGTAGTATACTGAACTGTAATAATATTATTAAATCAATTTTATGTTAGTAACGTTTAAGTTTTGTTTTTAGTATCCGCAGGGCCGGATTAAGGTTTTTGCCGCCCATAGGCTGAAATAAATTTACCGCCTAATTTTCATAGGTATTGATATTTTACTTCTGTAAGTAATACGTAAAAACCTTCACACCCCATATAAAAAAATGATCATTAATAAAATAAAAACATAAAATCAATACATTAGGTATACTATTATTAATGAATGAAAACTCCTTAAGCATAATACAAAAAAAAAAAAAAAAAATACGAACAAATAATTATTTTTCATATTCTTCAGATTATAGTCTTACGTCTTGATTTTTTTTTCGCAAAGTCTTCAATGATGTCGTCATATGATAACTGATTAGTTAATTCATGTTCAATACTTAGTATAGCAAGTGCATTTAATCGATCCTGTGACATCGTAGATCGAAGATAATTTTTTATTCTTTTCAAGCAAGAAAAAGAACGTTCAGCTGAACAGTTAGTCACCGCAGTAGATGTATATATTCTGAGTGCTATTTCGATGTTGGGATATATTGAAATTAAGTTTTTTTCATGTAAAATTTGAAAAAGTTTGGGAATATTATTGTTTTGCTTATCGTCAGCCAGTTATATTATGTGTGCTTTTAAATGTAAACATTCATTGATTAATTCATTTAAATCCATATCATCATAGTATATTTCATTAAGTTGTGTAGCTCCTTTAACAATATCATCATGTTACATTTCAATTACACACTGCATACCATTTTAGAACCTACACATATATTTTCTTATACAGTTATACCTACTTTATAACTAATAATATTATTTCATATATGTATTATATTATTGCATGTTTTTATAAATTATATTTAATCTCAACGTATATCTCAACGTAGTTTTTGGGTCACACCAAAAAAAAATTTGCCGCCCTAGGCTTTAGCCTACACAGCCTAAGCGGTAATACGGCACTGAGTATCCGAAGACGAGTTCGTTTGTTTGAAAAATTTTTACTAAAAAACATTGGACTGAATTTAAATGAAACTACACTAATTACAATACTCGTATACATGTAAGTACACAAAACAATGTATTACAAATAATAGTTAGGTACAAAATCGTGTAAATGTAAATATTGTTTATATATTTGAACGTAATAATTTAAAAACGCGAATAAAACGTTTATTAAAAAACTGCGTGATAAAATAAATAATATAGAACGTTTTACACGAGAAAAGAATAATAATAGTAAAAAAAAAAAAAATATATATATAATAATATAATTACGTAATTTATACAATATTATCTCGTTATTTATTAGAATTTAATAATATTTATAACGAGAACTGAGAAGAGTATAAATTTATTATCGCCATGGAATGTAAGAAAAATAAATAAAATATGTATTGTACTTATATAATAGAATTGAATAATAATAGAAAAAAATGAAAATGTCACGTAGATAAAACTATAAAAAAATGTTATGTTTATTTTTGCTATTTCGTTTGTTATATCTATAATAGTAATTCGCAATCGCTATAGTTTTTGCGCGTAATTCAAAGAAGAAAACCAACCCTTGCTATATACGAATTGAATTAAATATTATAATAACATATTTTATGTCGTCTCAGGGTGTCAGGGTTTCACGTTACGCGGTATAATGGTAATAAGAGTTTCCGAGGACGAGGTCAAACGGCGTGATTTAATGCATTTACGCGCGTATACAACAAAGGCGTTCAACGAGGTTGATAAATGAATCAATGATTATTATTAATCCGATTCCAAGAAAAGCATAATAATATTATTCCGTGCACTATACATACAGGTATAGAATAATAATAATTATTATTATCCTATGGGCAGAAGAGAATATTTGCAATAACATTTTCAATGTTGCATTTTCAACAGTACACGAGTTTCAGGTCATAATATCATGCATATTACGATTTGTTTGCTTCCCGGAGTAATATTATTATTATTTTATAGAATATAATTCGATAAAAAAATACATTCGTTAAATATTTAATTTGATAACAGCAATTAATAATATTTTGTTTCATCGCGTTAATTTCGACCATTTAATCGGATAACAATAAAAATTCGTATTTACAAACTAAATTATTCATTTTATAATATTATTATCACGAAACGCGTCGATTGTATGTATAACATTATTATATAAAGTCGTATTTCTAATAATTATTTTTTTTTTTTACAGTTTCGTCCATAATATTTATTATTCGTTCGTCGAAATATAAACGATATTATCGAATTAAATAACTACATTCTATAATTTTTTATCGTAAATTGAAATCCAGTACTTATGTGACTTACTATAATTATTATGTACTTGTATACCGTATGAGCTTTTCGGACGTTAATTCTACAAATAAATAAACTTCACAACTGTTTTAATATAATATTTAAATATTAATATTAAATAATATAGTGTTGTTGTTAAAGTGTTATTGTTGTTGTTGTTTTAATGCGAATCGACACGAAACTTGTACCTACTATTATGTGAATTCGGGTAATAATAATATGACGGTGATTGTCGTTAAGTTTCATTGCCAATGGTGGATAAACATTTTGAATTTTGAAATGATGATGACCCGTACAAATGACATGCTGTAAAAATATAATACATACCGCAACGAGGGAGGGATTTCTAATGTAGTTAGGTACCTAAGCTATTGCTGCAACGGCGCGTAGAAAGTCAACCTAAAAAGACATTATTGTAATATGTTTTACTTTATATAAAAATTTATGACGGGATCCCTGAATAAAAACGAGGAGAAAAAGCCCACGTGCTACGAATAACGACTTTGCGTAAATCAGTTTTGTTCGCAAGTCCGGCCGTTACAACGTTATTTGGCGTAAAAAACACGCGCATATATCTAATTTTATATTTGTATATTATTCGTTCAAGTCTATATCGAGTAAAATCGAATTTTATGACGTCGAGGTTTAATTATTGCCACTTTTATACTAACTTATTATCGATTAAAAAAATTATATTCATTTATATTTTAATATAATATTAATAAATTTAACTTATTCTCATCCTTATGCCTTATCATACGATTTTTAGATTTTGATAATATTATTACCCCCAAAAATAACATTATAATATTTCGTTTGTTAACATCTTTCGACATTGTTGTTTCAGCGTGTTATTATATTATACATACGACGTCGGATATTTCGTCTTCGCGTATATTATACGGTTATGAAAATAATATTGTATTCTATATAAAATAAGATATTACGATTGTAATATTCGTTCGATCGGAGTTATAAAACGCGCGTCTGACTGACTTCAAGCGATATCACGAATACCCGCGACTTGGATTCGCAGGAAACGTCGGCAGCGAGACGACTGAACAATGCAATGTGATAATAATATTAATATAATATTAATACGAACGCATTGTCTCTCGGCGCGTATTTCACGTGCGATATTACAAAAACGTTTGGCAAAGACTATATTTTGCGAACGTTTGGCAAATATTTAAATATTACGCAAAACGATCATTTTTATACCGCGTAAGTTGTTGAATGTTGTATTTAACTGGTATATATTATATGTTTAAGTATAAACGTTTGAAATTTGATAATATCTACTGAAATTCAACTCGATCCGCGCCCCACGGGCATATTCTCGCTTACATTACTCGTATAGTCGTATAGGAATTACGATTGTACGATGTATACTGCAGAAATTTCTTTTTTTTTCGAATTTCGAGTAAAATATCGATTCTGGTATAGGTATACTCTATGAAATTTAGTTATTTTCCCTTATTAAATGGTTCGCCGAGATTTATAGTATATGGTTGTATTTCAAAAAATTCCAAAAATGCGTCTTACATTTTTTTTTCAATTCCATCAATCTTAATCCCAGATGAGTATCCTTTTTACAATCGAAGAACGTAAACATGGCGTATAGTATATACCAGGTGTGCCCAACCTTTTTTAACTTGCGGGCCACATTCAAAATTTATATTTATACTGCGGGCCGTTTATGCTTCATGGGTTTTTTTTTCTGTTCATTTCGATAAAATATAGACTAGTCATGGGTATATGGTATATCTATTGTACATTTTATCGGATATAATATTATCTTTGTTCACTTATCGAATTTATGACTCAAATCGTATATTGTGATTAAAGTTCTCAATATTTCCACGCTATAGTTGTTAGTTTGTTTTCGTCATTAGAAATTGTACGTTCACATTAAGATGTCTCAAAATAAAAAGCACAAAATTGATACTGAATGCCGTGTTTTTAATGATAATTGGAGTCTAAGTTATTTTATTTGGTTCTACTTAGTTTTGCGAACAAACGTTTTCACGCATGAATTACGTAAAATGTTCAGAAAGATCTCGTTTGACTGCGATGAACACTTACACTCCTTATTAAGAATTGGCGTTACACATTTCCTCCGAATATTGAAAGATTTGTTAAAGAAAAACAAGCCCAAATTTCACACTAATTTATTTCTATTAATATTCTAAAATCCAATGTATTTTTTTTTTTTATATAAAAATTAAAAATTGTATAATATTTTATATTCTTAAAAACTTAATAAAATCAATTTTTATACACCTATACAAATTTTTTATTTTTATAAAATGGTCACGGGCCGGTTGGAACACCTTCGCGGGCCGGATTCGGCCCGCGGGCCGCGGGTTGGGCACGCCTGGTATATACAAAGGTATAGAAAACGAGTGAATACAAGAAATTTTATGTTCAGTGACTATAGGCTTTCAGGGGCCCGCGTAGGCAGACTATAAACCTCTTTATATATAAAAAATAATATATTCTTCACCGTGTCACCACGTTAAAATTACAATTTATTATAATTATTCATAACAATATGTACTTAATAAAAGAAAATTGTTTTCTTGCTTTGGTGTTTGGCATTTCATTTAGGTATGTTTCATAGAATAGTCTGTTTTTATTTCTCGTACATATTTTATATTATTAATTCGACAAGGAATTTTATAGAATTTGAAATTATTAAATACTGTTAAAATACATGCAGTATTTTGTAATTATTCTAATCATCACATATTTATAACACAATTACTTATGGATATACCTAGGTAATATATATCATATCAATTTATTTTTGAATTTTATTAATTTTTTGGGGGTCTGCCGATTCACTTGTTTGCCTTTTTGATTTTTAAACCCATGATTTTTAATTTTATAAGACGAGTATAATATAAGAAAACATTATTTTTGTTTGGATTTTTTAGTATTTTCAATAATAGACTATATTATGATATATTATTTATAATTTATAAATTTATTTTGTTTTATCTTTATTAAATATATACATGTATTATATAATTATATACGCTATTATTCGCGATTAATTTAATATATTTATACTAAACTATATCAGTATATATTCAGTATAATTTAATTTAATAATATTATATTTATTCAACGAAACGTAAATATAGCGAAACAATATTTAATATTGTTTGATTGATCGAATTCCAAATAAATATAACAGCATAATTTGTTATTTTAACCTTATCATAAATTATTAGCATTTTTATACGTACATATTAAATTACGAGTTTTAATTAATTCGATGCGTTATTATTATGACAACATTGTTTACATTTTTTTAGATTTTGAGCGAAGAAAAAAATGTATTGGTGTTACAATAATGTGAGTCTTTATATATATATATATAAACACTTCTTAGACCCGAATATCATAAGTTACCAGTTGGCGAGTGGAAGTAGTACTTTATTTAGGTTATTTTATGAATTTCTCAAAATTGGATAATGACGTAAGAAAAACAACCAAAAAATAATGTAAATACGGCATTATTCACAACAACTGAAATTTTGATGAATTTGATTCAAAATTTCACGATAATTCAGGAAATTTTGTTCATAGAAACGTAACAATTATATTGGGTGTTTAAATAAGTATTATAATATATACGTAAATACGTGATAACATTTTGGAACCATTACGTTAATTTTTTTACAAAATATAGAAATTGATATATTTTCTAAAATTCTAGTTATTATCCACATTTTTACATAATGTTTGATAAAATTGGCAATTTTGAGTTTCAAGATCTGAAATTTTTACTGAAGTAAATGTAATAAACTAATAATTCATAATTTTATTTTATGGGTTTTATGGGCATTTATATTGAACGTAGAGACTATATGAATGTAAAAATTTTAATCAATACATGTATTATTATCTGTAGAAATTCTTGAATTCTTTTGTTTTTTTTTTTTTTTTTTTTGATCTGACGATGGAACGAATTATAACGTGTAAAAAAAATCATATTATATCGTTTCCACGCTTGCGGCCAACTCGATCGATCCGCTGTTTAGCGATTTAGACTTTTTTAAGCTTTAAATTTACTCATTTATACTTAACAAAGAGGTTCGTGAACATTCGCGCTTGCCACCCCGGTTTTAATAATTTTATTATTATATACCGGAAATTTTTTCCAACGCAGTATATCAATATAATACAATAAATTAATAAATAATAAGATGATAGTGGCATCAATAATATGATGAGAACACGTATAGGAATTCGCTTTGGCGCTGTTTTTTAAACCGAAGAAAAATAATAAATATTATAATAATTCAACGAAGCTCTCTCTTTTTCTTTTTCTCTTTACTTTTTTTTTCTCTCTTAGTTTGAATATATTATAATTATTATTATTTGTTGACGGTTACCGCGGCACTCGCGCTGCAAGACGAGAAATACGGTATTTGCAATTATAATACTATTCCCGATGTTCGTGGCGTGTACACAAAATGCTTTCGTTCCATCGAGGTTATTTGCACGTTCGCTCGAATTAATTTTCTCCAAATGTTTTGTACGAATAAGAGAACCACCGACCACAGTTATTCCGACGGAAAATCTAATTGAACCCTCGGAAAATTCAATAATAATTACATAACGCGCATGCCATTGCGTTTTTATTCGATATATAATTACTCGTATAATAATATTACAATTATATTAAATAATATTATTTCACTCGTTTTCAATAATACATTTTAATGTTATATTAAAAATTATACAAACGTGATCGCGTTTTCTCAAATATCTCAACGCCATTCGAGATCGACTTGCATAAAATACATCATTTTATATAATAACGTAAACCCGACGAAATTACTAAAATTAAATAATTTGTGTATTTTTAATAAGAATCGTCTTTTTATCGGAGCGATTATTTGTACAGTGTGTTCGAAACCAGCGTGTCGTTTATTCCATATAATACCTACGAGTACGATTTCCTTTTAAAAAAAAAAAATATGTGATAACGGCGAGGGAAAGGAATTGCTTCCTATATACGTATAATAATCGGAATATTTATGTATTGCGGTAAACGTGGAGGCGAAAAACAAACATTCTCGTTGTTGCAAATAATAATAATTATAAATAAAATGATTTGTGCGTAAACGATTTCGAATTTCGAGAGAAAAAAAATTCAATTTACCCGTATAGTACGCTGTAATATAATTATACGTGAATGGTTTTGGTCGGTCTGTGAAGCTTTAATCGAATAAGTGATTGATTTTTCAATTGCTGTTCACAGCCATTAGCTCGCTCGCGGTGGTCTAAGAAATGGGCCCACAGGTGAAAAGCGTGAAAACGGTAAAATGGTAACCCGTTTCGTCGACATCTATATAATAATATATATAGTAGTTATTATCAACTGCGCATTTCACTGCCGAGACGAGAAATTGTCTCTATTCTACAATACTTATACCAAATACGCGGTTCAATCCACGGACTTTACCGCGTATTTCAATATATTATCAAAATCGACACGAAGAGAAATTATGAAGTAATTACATTATACTTACTAAAATTTGATTATAAAATATAAAACAAATTAATATAACGCGTGTTACGTTTATTATAATCAAAAAATTGAAGTACACAACAATACGTTTATGGTAAGTAAATTTAGCGGCTTTTATTTTCTAAAATTTTGGAAACGCATATCTTAGAGTATAATGCAATATAATAATATGAATACACAGAGAATGAAAGAGAGAGCACCGCTATAGTTCTCTCCAACAAACGTGGTTATTCATCTATTATAGACGTGTACAAAAGACCAACCAGGATGTAAAATAATTAATTATAATCTTGCCGAATGTGATATTTCATATTACGCATAATATAATAAATCAACCTAACCTAACCTAACCGTATTATATTAATCCGA
This sequence comes from Tetraneura akinire, assembly GCA_021307375.1. Classification (NCBI taxonomy): domain Eukaryota; kingdom Metazoa; phylum Arthropoda; class Insecta; order Hemiptera; family Aphididae; genus Tetraneura; species Tetraneura akinire. The sequence goes on along the minus strand of JAIUCT010000018.1, from coordinate 2,899,147 downwards.
CTACATAAAATTGTTAAGTTAACATTGAAATTCTGAATATATTATTAGCTTATTGACATAAAAATGTTTGTTATTATTATTTTTTTTTTATTATTCTACGTTTATTAAATTATTATTTATTGTAATATTTTACCTCGGAGGAGAGAGAAAATTATTCAAAATAGAAATACCCGTCGGCACCCCGCTTGAATATTTCATCATCTTTCATTACGTCTATATATAATAATATTTATTATATTATATACATACAACCATTTGTAAGTTATGAACGTTTACATTATTGTAATTATTATATTTTATTAAAATTATTTATAAGAAGATAAAAATCAGAACGTCGTGTAACAAATTGTACAGATTTCGTATAAAATAATATATTTATGTTAAACTGCGTCTACAGAGAAACAATTAACAAGATGTTGTTGATTTAATTGACAATTAAAACAGATAATTATTTTTAACAAGAAAGTATAATAGTACAAATCGATTATTTTGCTATATTATGAAATCCATGCGTAAATAATGAAATTAATAATATAACGAACGTGACGTAATCTTCAACGAGTAAACTAAATATATAAATTCAGTGTTAGGAACAGATAATAAAAAAATCATCTGGATAAAGATAAAGATAACAACACTAAATTTTATCTAAGATACAGATAAAAGATAAACAAATTAAATTCATCTAACAAAAAGATAAAAGATAAAAATATTTTATCTAGATAAATAACAGATAATTATAGAAATTAAAATTAAAACAACTAGGTAATTAAAAAAATATATAATGTACCTTCATGCAAGTTTATGTCTATATTAAAATATGTTTACTTTTGGCTTTATTAATTATATCATGTTGTGTATCACCAAAAATATTTATAAAATTCTGGGAAATAACACTGGTCATGAGTCATATTTCTCGCGACAGTAATATACTAATATACGCTACTTATATAAATTAATTAGTTTATTATAAACCAAATATAGAATATTAATTATTTATAACTAATAAGTAATAAGTACCTACTAAATAGGAATAATTAATAGTCTCTTCAGAAAAACGTCATATATTTTTAGCCCTGGATGTTATTTTACATACACGTTGTGTCTGAGATAATGAGAATAAAAATTAAACATTTTGAAACAGATCCATCTAATTATCATCAAAAAATTTATCTTGTATAATTATTTATCTAGATAAGTTAAATTTTTATCTAAAATAAATACTTAGATAACTTATATTTATTTATCTAGATATAGATAAAAGATAAAAAAATAATTATCTAGATAATTTATCTAGATAAATTTATCTAGATAAGTCCTAACACTGTATATAATCATAATATATTATATTATAATACTGTGCATCTTTCCTCTCCGAAACGCAGTTATTCGTACTTATAACGCTTTCTAAACTAGTAAGTTTGTTTGTAATATTTAAAGTCAACCATAATATATATGTGCATGGCGACGATAAGATTATATTTGTAGCCGTACTTCGCTGGAAAAGTATTTATGTTTACATTAAGTTATGGAATATATTTTAACTGTACACGCATAAATTTACACATGGGAGTTGATACCATAAGTACGGAACCATTGCGGTTATTACCACTCTAACTAAATTTTGTTGTTTACATATTAATGTTATGACTTGCAAAGTATTATAGAGCCATTAATTCTGCGGCATTATTATTCAGGCGTTAATAATAAGAGATTGCCCGAATCAAAAAATTAAAACATAATCAAGTTATATAGTTATTTCTGACCACACAATATTCTTATTATATATATTTATAATAATTTGTTATGAATGTATTTTTAAAATATTGAAAGAAACCATAGTAGGCGATATTAAGTTTTTTACATTCCTATCAAATAATTGAAAATGCTTACATAATATAATATAAGATAAAAAAATAATATTATTTAACGTGTAAAACGTTTAAATATTAACTAAAAAGAAAAAAAATCAACAAGTTTTGTACCTAATCTATACTTTTAAATTCACATAATTTATAATAATATAGGTATTTTATTCTATAGTTTATATAAAATTTCATCAACGAAAATCAAAAATAAATAGTCTAATAACGTTTTTCATTTAAATTAATTTCTAAAAATAAGTATACCTATAGCTAATAGGAATTTTAAACACGAGGATTTACAATTATTTTATATAACATTATTTGTGCGGTGTTCGGTAATCAAGTTATCAACTAATCACAATACAGAAAACTAATAAAAATGTAAAATGTATATTTTATTTGTTCAATTATTAATGAGTAATTAAAAAACTTTATTTAAATAGTATACATATTGAACTATAATTAGCAATTAAATATTAAATAATAAATGTAATTGATCTCACTAAACTTCATTATACATTAATATAATAACGTTCACATTACTTATATTTTACAAAATTTTAAATAATGTATTTTTCACATTTAAAAAATTGATTTGACTCTCAGTCCACTACAAAATTGAAAATTATTTAAAAATCAACTGATTAAATTATTCCTAGGTATATAAATTATTTTACAATTTTGGTCGGTTGTAAGTTTGTAACTTATAAATTATTTATGAAAATATATTAAAATTCACTAACTTCATCGAAATTTCATGTTTCCGTAATAATTAACAAAAATGATATAGAAGTTTTGTCAGGTATTATTGTGCTGTCATTAAAAATTGAATTACAAACAGACAATACCAATTTCATTTATGTAGCAATAAAAATACTTTAAAGTAATTATTTTAAAAACAATATTTTGAATACAAAATTGTCCTATTACGATTTTTATTTTATTATTCAATTTTCATTGTAAATATTATTGGTTTAGGCTTAAATATTTTATTACAAATTTTAATCATATTTCTATCATTATATAGAAAATAAATAAATCACATATAATATAAATATGAATTATATTGACATACAAACTGAAAATTTATTTACATTTTAAGTCTTAATTTTCCTCGGAATAAAAAAATATCGATAATATAATTATTAGTACGTTTATATTTCAGACAATAAATAACTATGAAATTTTATATTTTTTTACTACCTCAAAGTGATCTTAAAAAAGTTTAGTCATTTAAAAATTTACCTCAAATTTAAAATTAAAGTATTCATATTTTAACGAATTTAAACTATTTAAAGTTTTGAACATTTGATTATTAAATATTATTATCATACATGTTTTAAATAGTTACTTTTAATAATGTATGCAAATGAAATTTTCTAAAAGAACCAATCACACTATATTAAAGTAAAAATTTATTTTTAAGTATTAAAATTACATAAAATATGGTTTATAATACGAGTATATACCTGTATATAAAAATATATATTATCGTTGTACGATGTTAGGAGAAATATATAATGTGTTGTATTCATTGAATATCATTTACAAATTCGTGGAATTAAATGTTTTATTGCTTTTATTTTTCAAAATATTATTTATAACAAAGTGTAGTATTATACCTGGCGAGAAACTAATTGTATTAAATTTGTTTGTGTTTTTTTTATTTTGTAAGTCCGCACAATATTAAACAAAATTGTCTCGCCACAATATTTCTCTCCTCTTTTTATAATATTTTCTTTCTTCATTTTTTTCATAGCAGCAGGTGTCTCCACAAAACTTCATAAATCCTACGAAAAACGAACCGAACTCGACAATTTTAATAACAAAGCTTAAATACAAAATGAGTAATTTCTATGTATAAACCTTACATTTTTTAGTTAGTAGTCGGTTTTCTCATTTTTTGCTCTTGTTATTCGAAGCTAATATTTTCGCGTCGAAAACGTAATTTTATTATTATTAAATAAAATACATTTTTCTGATGTAATTTCTCAAATATACACGATGTTTATATTACGGTAAGTCGTAAGTACAATAAAATGTAAGATTACTAATAATTATTTTCCCTAACACTATTTTATTAAAAAAAAATATTATTTTTCGTTTTTTTTTTTTTTTTACTAAAAACGTTGAAGTATTAAGTTAGGTTAGGTTAGATTTTATGTGTTATAAAATTTTTGTATGATAAATTAAATTATTCTAAAAATAAAGAATAACCTCTAATTCATTAATTATAAAATAACGTCAGGAGATATAATGTTCGAAAATGTGTTGATTCGAATAACTAATAAAGTAATAACCATTATTATACGTTCATATATAACATAACATCACTATTATAATCATCCAACACATTAAATATGTTAGATGGTCTATATAACAACACTATAATAATATAAAGCATAAACTCGAGGGAATAATTTACCAACTATAGGTCTTTTGAGTTTAGTCGAAACTATAAAGTTGTATAAACTAATGACACGTTACAACGGTTTATAAACCGTGTGTGTACCGATCCGCGTGTCCGAAATCTATTTAAGTCCGTGTGGATAGGCCTAGGTGTCGCGAATAATGGCGATTGATCATTATAGTTCATGCAACTTTGAAAATTGATTGCTCGACAAATTTCTATAATAATCAACGATTTGTTGTGAGATATTAAAAAAATACGTTCGTACAACATAATAATATATGGGGTACCGATAATTTAAATTATTATTTTTTTAAAATTTAAATAAATGTATTATTATAATTATCTAAAATTGACCAACCTGATCATATGGAATACGTATGTCCGATTAAATTACAATAGATAACAATACTATACTACGATTATAATCAAATTCTTAGAGATAATAATATATAATATAACCTAACCTATAAAAATGTCATTACTTGAAACAATAATTATAATATACTCGGATCTGTATAATAATATTTCATATTTCTTTTCTGTTCGCTGTAAAAAAAACCTGCGATATTTAACCGACGTTCGTTGAATAAAACTATAGAAATTACATTTTTCCCTTCTATAAATAATTTATTAATATAATAATAATAATAATAATAATACGCTTTATCCGTATACAGAATTACGGATTACTTACCTATATACGAAATCATTATAAATTATAATGGACACGGGAAAATATAAAAAAAAATAGATATGAATACCTATTAATAAAATACTATATAATAATATTTGTTAGATTATCGTCCGAGAGAATCGATGATTAATTTTTCCGAGCGAAATACGTAATACAATAATTATTATACGAGATGTACCTTGTTTAATTTACGATATTAACGCCTTATCGAATTTCCAACTTCCGAATAATTGTCATTCCATAACGCCCGTTCCGTGCTCTCATAGCGTATAATATTCCTTGTTTTAACGTGAATATATATTTTATAATATTGTTTTCAGAGGGTTTAATTAATTTTACGTGGCTGCAGAGGCAAAATAATGTCCTTAAGAATTGCTTTTATATCGTCGTCGTCGTCGTCGTCGTCAGAATAATAATAAAAAGCTCGCCGGCATCGCCATCGTCTGCAATTCGTACTCGTGTAATAATAAGAACATATTATATATACGATTTAAGAATTCGTATTAAAATATACTTCTACTGTATTGTCGACATATTACGTAATATATTTTGTCTAGAATACGAGAATTTTTTCCATCGCGCCGAGCGTCACGGATAATATTTAATGAACTCTCCACTGTGTAGAGGCCATCTCAAATTAAACGTCCTTACAAAAAAAAAAAAAAAAAAAAAAAAAAAAAAAAAACAATTAAATTATTGCACACTCGGATACGTTTCGTTTTGTATAATAAATGTAATGTACTCGAACGATCACGATAATATTCTTACCTATTACATTCCCATTACGTTTGTGTTTCGAAATTTTAAACGATAAAGATTTCTGCAAACCTGCAGCGTCCTCCCCCTCACCATTAGGTATAAAGTATAACCGATCGGCTGCTATGGTCAACTCATCGGTATAAAACCGAGGTGACGAATGATATTTTAACAGCTTCAAGTATGCTGAATAACACATTTTATCGAGTGTATACGTTATAGTAAATAATTATTGAATCGAGCGACGAGCTAATAATGGATATTTATTTTACGGTTTACGTAAACTAAATCTCGGTTAATATATCTGACTATACCGTGGTTACTATATTATATTATATAACTTTGTGCAATGTCTTAACTAATATTCATGTATCCGTTATGCCACTAATGTACACAATCGCGCGGAAGTTCGATTTCCTTTCAAAATAGTCGTCAGATTGTTGACAAATTTTCCTTAGCATCGTAGACCGCGGTTATATAAATATTACATATATGTAGTAGGTAATTGAAAGAAGAAAGAATTAAAGAAATACGTACTCGGAACGGATGGGTTACTCGATAAAATTTTGTTTTATTTTAAACCAAACAACGATGATAATTGATAATAATATGATTTAATATTATTTTGTATTGCAAAATTGATTTTTTAAATGTAATCGTTAATAGAATTAATTTATCTTTTATGCCAATCAATCGAACACGAATATATAGAACTATACGTCCATAAGACATCTATATATTTTATAAGTTTTAAATTTTTAATTTAAATATTATATATTTATTATAATATAAAAACGAAAAATTTTATTTACACGGCAGAACATATAGGCAATTTAGCTACTTGAATGTATTGTATACCTACTAATAATGTTATAAATATATTTTTCAATGATTCAGACAATAATATTATAGTTCAAAAAAGGAATCGTAAAAAAAATATTTTTCGTTTTTTTTTTTTTTTTTTTTTGTGTGTGTGATCAAGTTTATAATTATTATAAAAATGATCTATTCTATATATTATATGTATTCTATTGCTGCTATGGTTGTTATGGATTATTGAGAAAGAGTTAAGATCATTAAGAAATGAAATGACGTCTCTTCCACAATAGTTCGTAGTTAAATAATAATAATTAACGTGCATGATGTAATAATATAATAATATAGAAATTTCATCGAAAACTAAGGAAATCTTCCGACTTGTAAAGATTTTATTTCAAAATTCTACCGATGTGAAAATTATAAATATCTTTTTTTTTTTATGCATGAATAACTGGAAAATTAATAATGTTACATTTTTTATAATTTTATTGTTTTCGCGCTTTTTGTAAGGTAACGTTAATAATAAATTATATTATACTAATTTAAAACTCGTGAATGTCGTAAGAAAAAAATCATCAAGATCGTAATACGAATGAAAATAATAAAAACTTTTTTCTACAGATTTTTAAATTTCCTGTTAAATACGAAATAATAGCTGTGTTATAACTTTATAAGATATTAATATTATTATTATGTGTCGATTATATTTTACACCAGAAAATCATAAATTCAATAGGTATATATATATAAAAAAATTTTGAATAGAATATTGCAACTGAACATTTTATTTGAAATGTTATGAAGTTATGATGTTCTATATGGGTATTAATAACAGCTGATATATCATATCAAGAACGTGAAAAAAAGTTCTTATTACAAACGAGACAATGTTGTGCATACAAATAATCCAATTTAAATTCATATACTCTGGCGGTATCAATGTAATTTCGTTAAAGAAAAAAAAAACGCTAAAAGTCGTGAATACGCAAAACACAATAATATATTTCTTCGGAATTGACGAAAATATAAAAGTTTATTTCAACGAAATAGATTTCTAAGAACTTTATAACATAATACATCTGATGTGTGGTTACTGGTTACTGGTTACTGGTTATACATAATATAACATAAGAGTACGTATGTACGTGTCTTATCGTTATAGGCACGGTGCAGTAAATTGGCGTCGTTTATATAAATCACATAAAAAATAATCCGGACAGGTTTATATCGATATTCCAAGAATTTGTTATGCGTCATTATAATATATTGTTATATCATTTTTATTGCGTATTCACGATATTATTTATGATGTAAAACATATAATAATACGATAGTAAAAATTGCGTGTTCGCCCATTTCGAATAAGCCGGTTGGGTTCTGTTTATATAGGAACAACAATAGAATAAATAATAATTATTTGACATTAATAAATATAATATGTCCAAATGATTTTGGTGAAAAATCCGTTCGTGATTTTTATTAACATATTATACAATTAAAATAGATTAAAAGATAGAAATTAAATGATAACAAAAATATCTTGAAATGTGTGTTGCCATGTAATATTAATGAATTAGGATGTTTATGTTTTTTTCAATCTCAAGGAAATAAATAAATAACAAAGTATTAACATTGATAATATAAAATTATCAATTATAATAATGTATGTAATAATATTGGATACTTGTATATTATAATAAGGGGAATATTATTCATTATAATAAATAAGCAAACATGTATATTATATTTGTCTTCCGATGCATTTTAGAAAATAAAACATACGAAACGTATTAAAAAATAATAATAAAATGTATATCATACGGCAAAATTTAAAGAAATAATGATAAATGATAATACGTTTTGTATAATATGCATTTATAATATAAAATACAAGATAACAATACGACTGCATCTCCGTTGTAATGGAGCTACATTTTTAGAACATAATCCGATTTAATCTATTCTTATAGTTTCACAAACTTTTCATCGAGAGTAAGATGAATTGTGGTTATAATCCTTTATTGTAGTTTTTGATAAGACGTTATTATTTTGTAAAATGACAGCATATTAAAAAAAAAAAAGTATACATCGACCTCGTTAAAAATAAAATTACTTTGTGGTCATTGAGCTATTTAAATCTATATAAAATACACGCACAATTAACTTTATTCGTAATTGCAGTGACTATTTATTTTATTTTTACGGCTATGATAAAATAATTTAAAAATAAACACGTCAATTTATTTTTTTACACAAAACTTGTATAGGTAATTATGAAAAATAAGAGAAATACAAATATTTATATAGGTACCTTAAAAAAAAGAAGTATTTTTAAATCAAGCAAATTGCGCATATTATACTTATAAGTCATAAAGTCTTATTTATTATTTGAAATATTTTGTATTATAATTTTAATATTAACTTATGTAAAATTACCATATTTTTTTATTGTTATTTCTTATATAATATATTATGTCTTTAAAATAATATGATTTAAATTCACTAATTTCATTATATTTCATTATATTTTAGAATTTGAGTAGATATTTCTATTTATCTAGTTACAAGATTAAAAAAAAAAAAAAAAAAAAAAAAACGTTCATTAATAATTTCATGAGTGGATTATAACGAACACATCTTCATAAAATTACATTAGAAATATTAAATACGCTTCTATTAAAAAATAAAATTTTATTATAAAAAAAAAAATATATTTTTAAAAAATTTAATTGTCTTAACATTATATTTATTAATTCGTCTAGACGTTGATTTTTTAGAATATTTTTAATTTACCAAAATATACAATAATTATTTTTCTTCTATAATAATTCATCAACAAGGCAATGTATTTTTAAAGCCTAAAAATAATTTTTTTTTTTTTAATAAATCAACTTTAGGTATATGATTTAATGAATTAAATTTAAAAATACTTTTTTTTTTTACAAAAACGTAATTTCAAGTAAAATAAGTTTGTCAAAGATATTTTTTTTTTTTTTATAGAATATCGTACAACTTATTATTTAAATTTCTCATATTTAAAATAATTAATAGAATTTTTATTAAAATATCAAATAATGTATAAATCACATTATTAAATTTATAATTCTTAGACGCTGATATGGCGTATAAAATTGTAAATCATGGTTTACACCAGGAGTACACAATATTATGTACCAAGTTAATTATCAATTATTTCCGTAATATAGTTGAATTTAAACGCCTACCAACTACAGATTCGAAACCACATAGCGTGTTCAATAGTCCGAGAAAAGAAAACTTTAACGGCCGCCGTCAACGCGCTATTTACTTTTGACGGGTTCTCTCCTTTAAACCTTTATATTATATTGGGCGTTCGATGTTCTTTTTATTTTCTGCCGAACATATTTCGGAGGGTAAAACTTAAAAATATTGATACAATATTATATATATTATATACTATAAACGCTCGTTACGTAGAAACGTTAGAATCAAATATTAAATTTTTTTTAAAAAAATGTAACTTTAGTCCGTGTAAAAATGTTTTAAATTCGTATTATTTTATCTTTGTAAGAAGTGAATTGTTCTACAAAAATGTTTTTTTTTTAATAAATAAAAAAAAAAAAAATTAAATCGATATGATAATAGAACTTAAAGTAATAATTGCCTACTTCCGATATAATTAAGAATTCTATATTACCATAATGATATAATATATATTATATTGTAATAATAATTATTTAAATTTCAACAAATATTTGAAAATATTTAATTAATTATTTAATTGGAATAATTAAAATTAATTGGGTTAAATTAAGTATACAAGAAGAAGTGAAATGATAACATCAAAAACATCAAAATATTTTAATACGGCCAATCGTATTATTTTTGTCAGTGAATTATTATAATTTATAAGACTTAAGATACATATAGAATAGAAACGTGGTTCAATACAAATTTTCAAATTTTGATTTAATAGTTTAATACATAAAGTATTATAAGCTAAAATTATTAGTTAATTAGTTTTAAGTAATAAAATTTTGTAATTTTAAAGAATATAAACACGTTCAATATATAGTTATAATTGAATTCAACTAGGTATCTATGATGATGATAATTACAAAACAATTCAAAAGAGATAATATTATTTTATAATGTTCCGCTTATCTATTTTATGTATCGAACAGTATTCATTTTTATTATCAAAGTTCAACTGGGATTTTTTAATTGTGTTTTTATTCGATTGTCAAGAGACAACGTTTCTCGATTGTAAGAGATACCTACATCCAGAAAATTCAAACGTGACGGTGATCTTGTATATACGCGTATAAAAAAAATAATAATAATTAAAAAACTATAAAAAAAAAAAAAATGATATATGAAACGTGTAAAAGATTTATGGCGTTGATTTCTTCTTTTAATTGTTCACGAATTGCGTTTCATCCGCCGTTCCGCATATCGCGACACGGACATATTTACGATACAAATGTACACACACTGTATAATTAAATGAAATACAATAATATAATATTATGAAATAAATAACATTTTAACGGTCCCCAATTCGTTTAATATAATATTGCGTTATGCATCGCGTTCAATTCATAAATAATTAAAATTATCCATTAAAAAAATTTACTCGTACGTTTGGTTTTTATTCGCTGAACACGGTATAACATTAATTTATTATCATACGTGTTTTGTGACACTTGATTCGCGGAAATACTTTGAATAATTATTTCATATAAATATTATAAAAATACCATCCCGGTTACGCGTAAACTACGTGGAAAATTCAGTTGTTATAATTAATAAATATTACGTTATCATTTAATAATTTTATTTTATATTCGTATAATTATAATATAGTGTACTGCAATATATGTGGCACGAAAAATTATTATAATTGAAATTTTTTTTTTTAAAAAAAATATCATACTTACATTAAAAACCAGCATAAATTTGTTTTATACACAATAGTATCGTAATTAAATTTTCAATTATTGTACGTGCAATTTTTTTTAATTATATAAGTTATAGTTACTCGCAAACTCAGAAATCCACTCAGCTAAATTATTTTTAAGTTTACACATTTTTGTATATGAATTTTTTATATTTCTCTAGGTAGTAACTTTTTTTTTTTTTTTTTTTGTTAACTAATTATAAAAGATTTTTGAAATACATATTAATAAATTATCATTGTACATTGGATTGTATGAATTCGAAAATTCAAATATTATTTTTTTATAAGACGTTACTTTTTGGATTTTGTTCTTAGCTAATTATGCTAATCAAAATTGTAATTTTACTATGGAATATTTTGAATAATTAAAAATTAAAATTTTTGTAAACCTTCTCGTATTTTTTTTTTTTTTTTTTTTGAGATCTATGCCTTACGTATAACTTATGCAATAAAAATTCATCAATTTAAAAAAGAAATATATTTTTATTATTAATTGAAAAAAAAAAAAAGGTTTCAATATTATAATAAATCAATTATTGTGTAAAATAATGATATACAAAACACAAATTAACACTTTGAATTAAAAAAAAATATTGCAAAAATTTTACAGGCTAGAAAATTAAATATTTAATTGACTTTCTCAGTTCTACATACTCGTATTAAGAGTTAATGAATCATTTTATAGTCCGTTGGGCGGTATATAATAATATAATTTATTATTAATGTTATTACAAGGTGGCCGACGTTTATTGCCAATATTTTGGTTTTTATATCTCTTATGTAGCATTTTTCTATAGATACGAACTAAAAACGATTTATGAAACGTTTTATGGATACGTAGTGTGTAAGTTATAAGGCAGAGGTTCTCAACCTTTTTTTTACACGTGGTACCGTTGAAAATTCTGAAAGCACCCAATAAAAGAGCATAATATATTGTTTGTACACGTGTTTTATTTTAGAAAAAATAATGATTATTTTATTGATATAATATAGGTATTATTATCGAATACTTATCGAAATTCGAATAGATTCAATAACGTACAATGTACGCTCGACTTATAACTAGGTCAAAATATTTTTATTATTATTTTTTTTAAATTTAAAAACATGTACGATTATTTTATATTTTAAATAATTTTGAGATACCCTGGTTGGGAACCACTGCTATAAGGAATACCACATTCTTTGCCACGGAAAATACTTAGCAAAATTATAGTGCATATCTATTACAATATAAAATAATATAGTATAAAAATATTATTCGTCACCGAGCCTCGACTGTGGTTTCAAAAGAGTGTTTAATGACTCAAATTATACATTAGTGATATACTTTAATACGTAGTATAATATTTATCTTTTAAATTGTTATGTTCGTCTTCACGTTTTATAAGAACGTATTTATTTTGTATTTGTATTGTTTTACAAATTATTACGTTATAGTTACGATGGTGTAGTGTAAAGTGATAGTAACAATTAATGTAATATTGTTTGCACAGATTTAACGTTACCAGTTAGTATAGTTACCACTGTAACCATGTTTTACCACGATATTTAATCGACAGTATACCATATTGTGTAAATTGTTCTAAATACGTAAATTCAGAGGTTTTATGATTTTTAGTCAATAAAAAGACTTTAAATTATCGTTATTTTATTAATCAAACAATGTTCGTTTGAAAGTATATGCTCGATATACTACGAAAATACTATTTATCGTTTGATTTGAAAAAATTAACTCAGCAACGTCTCGTTAGTTTATACAATATTCATATCATTAATATTATATATTATAACATAGGTCTTTTTTTCCCCACAAAAATGAAGATGTTCGGTAGTAATGAATGAAACTATTATCCGAGAAACGAATGCTATATTTTTAACTTTATATTTAATGATGAAAAAGGAGTGATTTCAAGGTACACAATTATTATTTCTTCAGTTTTTTTTGTTATTTTTCGTATAAAAATGGTACACAATTATAAATGATACAAACGATAAAATATCATGTCTTCAAAGCGTATTCGTACTCGGAGTTTAACGTGTTCGTAATAACAAGCCTTTTATTTAAAATTTTAAATATATTTTTTGAGGGATGAAATAATTAAAAAGTAGACATTTTAACACTGGGGTTGTAGTTCGAACACAGTTTGGTATAGTTTAAATGAAATGAATAAGAATTTGCGCGGTTTATATTTCGTAAATCGGTAAATCTGAAATGTGAAAATATAAAATATATATTATTATTATTCTTATTATTATTATACGAATAAATAGAGACCAGAATAAGGTAAAAAATATGTATTAAAGTCTGTAATAAATTTGAATTTAAGAAAAGTTGTGTAAAAATTTGTATTCCAACAAAGAATTATAATCACTTCGGAAATTCAATTTCATGTTTGTTTTTTTTAAATTTTTCATCGTATTTGAAATAAAACAATATTCTTCAATTTCGATAAACGTTTGACCTTTGACATAAAGATTCACGTCAGAATGTCAGATGCAACAAATTACGTTTTGTATTGAAAATATGTCAATTGAATTGCTTAAATCAGAATCACAAATACATAGAGAATACAAAAATAATTACTATTTGGATACAACTTATGCGATATAAATAGTAATAATAATATTACTATATATGACATTTACTTATTGGAATAATTGATATTTTTATGAAGTGGATAAATCCTTGATTATGATTATTAATATTATTATATTTTTATATTTAATATTTAAAATATAAATATCGATAATAATAAAAACATTATGTGATTATACTTAAAACTGTCTATTATTATTTTAATATTTTATTTAAAAAAAAACGTTACGAGTTATGGCATCAACTATATAAATGACATTTTTTTTTTTTTTTTTTTTTTTTACGAGTGATGTTGTTAAAATTAAAAATAATGAACGGCATCGTTGAATACAAAATGGGCACATTCGGGCTATAATTCGACAGGTAGTGCCTTATCTTTCGGCCGCAAATCTCTTTCCCTCGAGGTGCAATTGGGCTACTTTTGGCGGCGCAAATGGGTTTCTCGGATAATTTCATTATACGGATGAACCAGAATTTATCCACTTCATGAAAAGATTAAAAAATTGCCCATTTAGCGTAAAATATTGTCGTTTTCACAATATAGTTACATTTCATGAAGTGGATATCCATTTAATGAAATTATCAATTTCGCTAAGTGGATGCGACACACATTTTATACTATTACTAATAAAATAATATATTAATTTGTATAGTGTTATAATGTTTTTTTTTTCTGAAAAAAAAAATGTAATCTGTAACTATACAGTGTAAAAATAGAGCGAATGAATAAAATACGGTAAAAAGAAAATAATTTAATGATTTTTCTGTCCTGTAAATTATTGCATCCTTTCTTGGCTAATTACGATTTTGACCATTTTATTTTTTACTCTACTTCTCCTTCCCATCATAATTGTTTTCCATTATTTCTTTTCTCGTTGCTTTTTTTTTTTCATCATTTTTTCATTATCTTCATCCGATATTTCTCTTTTTCCTAATTCCCGGTATATTTTTCCATCATAAATTGTATTCTTAATATTTAATTAATTATTTAAATTATTGTTTTGTTTTTAACTGCCTTCATCATTGTTTTCAGTAGTATTTAAATTTTATATATATATATATATATATACAATTATCAAGCAATAATATTAAATAAAAATAAAAAAATTATGTACTGACAATATTACACCATTCAAGTTTGTTGAAATACTTACTTCTATTTTATAAAATAATATAATATTTTAATAACGGTTTTGATAGGGACCAAAGTGTAATATTTCAAAGGAAAATATAATTTCTATCTACCGTACGTACCGTAGGTCTTGATTAAATCAGGTTATCAAATAAAAAAAATTACCTTTATCTTATTTCAAGTCTATTTGAAACAAATTAGTTACCTACGTCTTATATAATATTCCGAAATTATACGATCCGGACATATTTTACTTTTCAGAATTTTACCTATACCCTCCTACATAATTTCATACTTTTATCAATTTTTAATATTGCAAATTTATATATGTACTTATTTAATATTAATAAACATGCAGGTTATTCAATTTTATATTAACTATGGAATATCATATTCTTTTTATAAAATTTATTATCATTAAAATAATTTTATAAAATAATAAAATAAGAGTTTAAATGCATTATTTCAAACGGCATCAATGTCATTGTTATCAATATCGATTCTTAGGATAAAATAAATACGAGTAGGTACTTAATATTATATGATACGAATAAATGAAAATTTGAAACCTATTTTTCTTTATCGTTATTAGTTCTCCTATAATGTTAGTTTAAAAATCAATATCAGCTTTGAAACGTGTTATATATTGTCTACCTACATATCATTTATGGCCCATAAAATGTATTACTGTGACTTTTAGTCCAAAACATACTATTTTCCAATATCATAAAAGTATACTTTAAAATATTAGGTATAAGGTATTTGTTACGCCAAAATATTCCATATTATATAATAACGAGTAAATGCCTACGAATATTATAGTAATTAATATGTATGAGACGGTAATGGTTTTTAATAGATATTATTGTAATTTTGCCGAAATCGATTCCAATATTTTACGATAACTCAGGAAATATTTTACTTAATGACCTAAAAATTCTATTAGAGGTTTAAATGGGTATTATACACAAGTGATAAAATTTTGGAACGATAACGTTAATTTTTCTACAAAATATTGAACTTTGAATATTTCCTAAAATTCTCATTTTTATATCTATCATTTTCGATAAAATTGGCAATTTTGAGTTTTAAGATGTAAAAATTTACTGAAGCTTCTTCATATTATATATTATATATTCATTTATTATTATATTGCATAATGGGCCTTTAAAATATTAGAAAATTCGATTCTTTGTGTTTTTTTTTTTTTTAGCTATTTATAGAATAAAAAGATGAGCTGATACTCTTGCCTCAGGAATACAGGTGTGCAAATCATAGTGTTTAATTTTAATTAGAATTTGAATGCAATGATAAACCGTCGCATTCGAAACAGTTATTATGAGCGAAATTCTGTCAGATATGGGCATTTAGGTGACAAGGAATCTTTCCAGATTTTATGAGCATTTATATTGAACTTAGAGACTTGAAAATTTTATAGGGTATTCATTTATGTATTATATGTGTACCTATATGTGTGATAAAATTTTTGTGCTTTAAATATTCAATAAAAAATGGTCAAAATTTTAATCAATACCTAAATGATCTAACTGAACTTCGCTCAGAATCATTTTTTAGAATGTGATTGTATTCAAATTCTAATTAAAATTAAACACTTTGATTTGCACACATTTATCCCTGCTGCAGGATTATCAGCTCTTCTTATTTTAATTACATTTTAGTTTCATATTGGATACTTATATATTCTATTGAAGGAAGTATTTGTGTTGGACTTTAATAACAACAATAATATTATGTTCAGTGCTGTACCAGTAGATCACTTTATTATGGGTCACTGTATCATATATATATATATATATAGAATCAACATTCAACTCGGTATTTGATGAGTTTTAAAAAACTGTTATAATTAATGTACACAAAAATAAAAATATTGTTATCGTAAAAGTTTATAATGCGTTCCGTGACCCAAACTACGAATAAAACTAAAAACATTAAGGGTTTGGTTATTCGTTGATAATTTTGCTCCAGTGTAAAAGTTTGTGTTACTCATAAAGATATAATTTATAATATTTATTATAATTCTATAGACTAGTACGAGATAAATACTTATGATTTGATTACATGATATCTTCGATATATTATACTTTTTTTATATTTTTAAAATATCTTTTATGAAAGTTAGCCATAATATTATATTCGTTTTATAAATACTAATTTTTATCGCTAAAATTTGAATTATTATTATTTAAAAAAAATATGTATTAAATATTATTTATCATTTAAGCCAGACTTGGGATATTTCTTTAATTATACATACGTCAATTTATATTAAATTTGGTTAAATTTTTAAATATAAAGATGAAAAATTGAATTCATATTATATATTAAAAATTAACAAAAATGCAAAAAATTAACATAATTATACTTGAATATAATATTTGATAAATAATTACCTCTTAATTGTGTATTAAATAATGAAACAATAAAATGACGTAGAAACTGTATGTTTCACACGAAAAAAAAAAATGAAAATAATAATTTTAATATACATTCTATGAAATAAAATTTACTGTATTGGGTTAAACAAGAGCTGAAATATCTAATTTATAATAATTAACTGACTAAGCTTATAATTAAGTAAAATACAATAAAACAGTTAATTATATTGTTGTGAGCATTTAAAAAGGATTATTGTGTTTGCTTTGTATAATGAATTGAAATATGTCATGATAAAAAATAAATTAAAAAAAACAAAAAACACGGTTTGATGTTTTAGTATTAAGTCTCAAGGGTGTATAGCAATGGACTATTTAAAATGTACAGGAATCAGGAGACACCCTCCCATTAATTTTGGTCTTTACTCGACGTTTTCTAACATCATGCAAACTATTATAGTATAGGGACAAAAACTACTTACACAGCACATTACTGTAAAATGTACACTACATTATTATAATTTTATGCAGAAAGTACCTACCTATTGAATGAAACAAACACTAATTCATAATAATTAATAATAATAATATAAAGATATTTTTTTAATACTTATTTAAAACAATAATTATAATAATTTACCAATGTCAAAATGTAATTACATTTCATAATATTGCTACATACATAAAGACTAATGGTATAGATATAAACTGCAGGTGTAAGTGTTTATAGATAACGATTGTTATATTTTATTATAATAATAATTAATATTATGTAGTGCATACAATTATACGATTCAACTCGTAAAATAAAAATTATATATTATAATTTATAACATATATATATATAATCAATTTGCTATTTTAGTACCTAATCATGGGTCTTAAATCTTTTTTTTTTTATACAACAGGATAACTGGATTAATCCATGATATGATGATTCCATCATATTTCATTATATTAATAAAAGTATTTAAAAAAATAATAAATTTCGAGCATAATCTAAATTTTTATGCAATGCGGTTAAAATAAATTGTATAGGTATTGTGATGTTTATTACTGTAAAAAATTCATTACTATAAAATAATTGATTAAATTGCAATATTACATTACAAATCATATTATGAATTAATAACATTTTTCATATCTATATGCCTATATAAATTAAATTGTTTATGGAATCGAGTTAAGATGATAAAAAACAATATTCTAATAAAGGTATAAAATAGTATAAAGCATTGATTCAATCGAAAATACATATTAGGCATCTAACAACTCTTGGAATTATAGTAATAGTCCAACTATTTAAAATAATTAAATTAAGACATTTATAAGTAATTTAAAACTTTATATTATATAATGTAGTATAGTCTATATAATCTATACCGTTGAAACTAAAAAGAAAAGTAAATACTTTCCTTGTTAAAGATTGTTATAAATTATTATGAATATCTCATTTAAAGTTATCTGTGACAATCACTAGTCCGACTATTTCACGATTGTAAAATCTATAAAACTTTTTTGAGACACCAACTTCAATATTACGATTATTTTCGTAGCCAAATATCTATTAAAGGTACATTTTTTACTATTATTATTTCTTTATATAATATTCTATCGATCAGTTTTAGTAAAAGAAAATCAATTACCTAGTTATAGGTATTTATATAAATTATAATTTAGTTTATATTATATTTTAATCAAATGTCGAATTTTAAAACGGATTTAAAGTTAAATATTATCAAGAAATATTGAAATGTTTAATAAAGATTATATATAATACTGTAATATCGTTCATATACTCGTAAACTAGAATACTAGAACAGCAATATTATAACAATTTTTTATATGTGGATAATCAATTTATGAAATTTTTTTTAATCATTTTATTCCAATATTTAGAAAATTAGATATGGAATATGTTTTACATCTAATATGGTTAACATATTATATTTTACTGACTTAACTGTTATTTATAAAAAACATATTGAAATCTAAAAATCACAGTCCTATTCGAGCAAAACTTTATTTTTTGTTTATGCATATAACTTCGTTATTAAGTTTATGTGTAGTCCTGATCCATACATCCAGAATCGATTATTAGGTCAAACTAAACCCATTGTCACGGTTTCTTCAGTATTTTAAACGTGATCAAGTTTAATTGAGTTTATATTTGCATGATCATTGAGTACAGTTTATAATAATATAAGGATTTCAAATTATGATGTTGACTTTCTTTCAATAGAGATGACTATACTATCAATGTTACAACTTTACATTAATATACATTAAAATTTATGCAATTTTAGTATTTTATTAAGTCGTTTTTTTTTATTTGTATCATCAATCAAAACTTACATAAAAGTTACATAATTTCAGTCATAAGACAATTTTATAATGTTACAAAAATAAACGAGCATTAAAATATTAATTAATGTAAACTTTGATTTAATAATTATTTTGATTTATTACATCGATTTATGAACTATATGTATAAAAAAAAAAACACTAATTTATTATAATGATTATATTATTTTTTTTTTAATTAACTTGAATTTTTAATCATTTTGTTTAATTAGAAACATGAAGGGTAATTTAAAATTATATTTTAATATAATTTAATAACATATAATTTGATTCGTATAAATTTCTTTAAAAAAACAACATATTGATATTTAATAAAATCAATACTCACATGAAAAAAATATCTTAACCCATTTGTTAAATTATTGTGTGAATATTTCAAAAAACTGATAAAAATTAAAATTTCAGTTATTGTTTATCATGTAGCAAAAAGCAGAACAAATTTCATCAAAATAATGTTCAATAAATAAATTTTTTTTGGAATTTAGGATATCTACTTATTTAATTTTTACCTTCAGTTTTCAACATGCCTACACATTTATTAATGGATATAGCACATTAATCAAATTGGAGAAGTCCTTCTATATTCTATCATTCTATCCCACTAATATTCTATCTATCACTATCTCAGTGAAAATAAACCACAGTACCACACTGTCCTTAAAGTAACATTAATTTCGTATAAATTACACTATTCAATGTAATATAAGAACAAAAATTAACTTACAGTAACTTCCAAATCTAATTTATCACCAATAATTATTATTTTAATATTATTAAAAATCTTATATTTAAAATATAACTTATTACTTTTTGATACAACATTTTAATATATTATTATACGGTATTGTATATTATAATTGAATTTAAAATTTAAATACTCAAAGAACACAATATCATTCAGTCGCTTAAAAAAATGAAGTAGGTATAAAAAATAATAAAAATAAAATGTTTAACGTTTATAATAACGACATTATGTTAGAAACGTTAATATATATAAGTAAGTAGAAAAATAAATTTAACATGGAGATAAATACTAATGCGGAAATAATATTATTTCTAAACTATTTATTGTCAACATGAACTTGAATTGAATGATTTATATTAAAATTAAATTAAACTTGTGCTTAATACATTGATATTGTTAATAATTATAATAAACAATAAATTCAAATTCAAATTAAGCAAACCAGAGATGCAACTATATAGAAGGATAATGCTATATTATAATAATTAAAATTTGAAAACAACGATAAATCATCGATATCGGTTAAAGAAATTTTGAGCTAAACTCATTCAGTAACATATTGATAATAAGTTAACAAATTACTGATTAAAAAGTTTCTATTAAATAAATTATAACCTAATTTATATTTAATAATAAAAGTAACAGTTTGAAAATTTTATCCCGAATCCAAAATATCATCTTCATATCTATAAAATTTTAAAATCTCTAGTAACTATATTATTCATTATTTATCATAAAATAAATAAAATGAAGATATTTTTTGCAAATATTTCGATTTCTTTGTATATTTTTTAATGGTTTTCTCTACCCCCAGAAGCAAGACAAAATTAATGAGGAATTTAAAAATGATCTAACGAGAAAATGCATTACCTCATTTGTGGTAATCTGACCATTATTTCTTCCCAAAATAGAAGTTCTGCTAAATTTAGTATAGAAATAGTACAGTTATGGTACGTAATACTTATATTAAATTAGATGCTTATAAAATGATTAATATTTAATTTACATTGTTTAATGATAACACAAAAAATTATGGATGCATTTAATTTGGTCGCATTAAATTAGTCAATATAATATTAGTCACTATAATACAGTCATGTAGAGTGTACTGAAAGTAATCGCAGACATATTATTTGTATTTAATAATATAATTTGATAAAACATTAATTGAAAGTGAAACAATCATTATTTTTACATTAAATTTCATTTTTTATCATTATTTAGATTACTTTAATATTATACAAATCACGAGCAATACCATTTATACAATATTCAAATTATCGTAGATTAAATTGATAAATTGCCACGGAAAATTGTTCTGCGCTTAATTTGACTTAAGATCAGTTAATTATATAACGTATATCAAAAACATAAATCGGACTCTTAGTAGTTATAATCACTTAATCAATACGCAATCGTAAACTATTTTTTATGAATCGTACAACGTCAATGTAATTTCGAAATTATTCAACCGTTTTAAAGTAGACGATTAGAAATATTTTTTTGTTTTAAATAATATTTAATATAACGATGCGAATCGGCAGTTGCCTACCGTTTCGAACAGTTATTCATTCGGATAATTGAAAAAAATAAAAATAAATGAATAAATAAATATTAACACGTTTTGAATTTCGGCAAAATAATATTCTTTTATCCCACTCTGGTGGATTACTATTGGAAAATATTTCACTGGCGATGGTACCGAATATAATATTTACATTAATAAATAGATGACAAACGAGATTGGTTCAATGATGCGGCTAAACGTTTAAGCACGAGACTTTCTTTTGCGGGAATGCTCGAAAATCGTTAGTCTCGAAAAAAAAAACGTCGGCACTCGGCAGGTATAAAAGTAGAGTTTCGTCCTGGCGAAGGGTTAGCGGGGTGCCGACGACGGAGTCAAAAGAGCGTAAGTGAAAACGCGGTTATAGCCAAAAAAAAAAAAAAAACGAAACGAAAACAAAAAGACTTAATGGCATATAAGAACAAAAAAGATAAAAGCGTAGGAAATTATATTACTAACGCGTCAATCGTTTTACATAAGAAAATAATAGGTATAATAATAATAATAATAATAACAATAATAATAATAATAATAATAATAATAATAATAATAATAATAATAATAAT
>JAIUCT010000018.1:2846718-2869095 GCA_021307375.1 Tetraneura akinire | reverse complement strand
TTATTATTATTATTATTATTATTATTATTATTATTATTATTATTATAATTGTAGGTTCAAACGTTTTATAATTATTTGTGAAAAATTATTAAAATAGATATAAATTACCGCTGAAAACGCTATTGTTTATGCGCAGGAATATTTTACAATGAGTGCACTTACTAATGATGTGTATAACAATAAACAATGAATTTATTATTATGGGGTTATTAATCAAACTTAAAATGAATGTGGGATTGAAATTTTGAAATGATATTATCTCAGCTATTCATTGTGATAACCGTATAACGTTGAACATCATTATAATAATTTATAATATTTTTGGTCATATTATCGTACAAGACGAAGGGATAATTTTCTCATAGTATAATCATAATTTATTATAATAATTATAATATAAATTGATTTCCACTAATACTTATTTCATTTTTTCTAACACGTAAATCGTAAACAATATAAAATTTACTTCATATATTCTGTCTGTGCGTTATCATTTTTTTTTTTTAGTATAAAAATAAAAAATGTATATAAATTTAATAAACCTCTTGTACATCTAAAATAATATTTTTTACGAATTAAAAAATAATATTATTTTCGTCTGTATATTATAATAACGTACAGTGCCGCAGTTTTAATATCATATTATATTATTAATGTTACCCTTGATTAAATAATTTAACAGGAAAAGACGAAAAATTATTTTTATTTTGATATTAGATGGGCTGTAATTAATTAATTTCACAGCCCATGCAATGCACAGGTTAGTTAGGTTAAATTAAGTCCTCAAAATATGATAACGACAATTTATCGTTTCTTAATATAACGGTTTCAAAACACAAACACATAATGGAAATCGGTCCACCTGACCAAATAATAATAATTATAATCATAAAACAAAAACAAATGAAAAAAAAAATAGTCAAAAAAGACAAACTTGCGGTGGATAATAATATTGGTAAATTATAATCGGGTGAATATGTGTATACAACACGTAAGTATACATTTTTTTTAAATATCTCACGCCGTTTATTTATAACTTTTAAAGGTTATTTTATGATAATTATTATGAATACGAGGCATATAACATTCGAAAACGCTATATTTGCGTAAAATTCGAGTTGTCGATATATACGCGATGAAATGAAATCCCAACGGATTAACCAGGTGCTTAAACTCGGTGCTATGAATGGCAGCATGAAGGCCAACTATATAATTTTATTATATAATAAAAATAATAATAATAATAATAAAAATAATAATAATAATAATAATAATAATAATAATAATAATAATAATAATAATAATTTTAATAATAATAATAAAAATAATAATAATACTATTATTATTATTAAAATATTTCTCCCGTCGTTCCTATGTCGCGTGTGATATTTAAATTGCAAATTATACACACATAATAATAATAATATTCTTCTACGTGTATATCGGTGATATCGTGATAAATATGCATAAATAGATCTTTAGGATTACGCGCACGTAATATATTATAAACCTACATAACAAATAATAATATACTCGTATTTCGTATTGTGTAGGCGACGCGTGACGACTAGAGTAATATGCTTAAAATATTTTCTTCGTCGTTTTTTTTTCATTTCTTTTAATTTTTAACAAATTTGGCGCGTTCGTTCGAAACGCAACCCTCGACCATGACATAACGGGCTCAAGAAATTATTACAATTTTATTTTATTAGATAATTTTGTACGGTTAAACCGCGTTAAATGATGTAATATTACGTTTCCATCGTAGATTTGCATCGATTTTAAAAGAACCGGAAGACGTCCGCAGACGATAAAAACCACGACTTTAAAGGTATCCACGGTCTCTTACCGGAATATAATTATTGAGGTCGAATAATGGTAATTCTTCGTCTTCGCGTGAACGTCGCGAGCCGTTGTGATGGTTTTTATTTTTTCGGTCGGTAATAAGTTAAAATTACACGGGGACGTTTAACACGCCGAGGCCGCCGTTGTTCGTTTAAGCACCGCTTGAATAAAACATTCGGACGACTCGCAAATGTAAATAGACAAGGTTGACAAAGTGAAGTGTATATAAGAACGTTATTTCTAAAATAATGAAAGTTTTATGTAAATCGCGTTATACCGCCATTGTCTCCTTTTAAAAGATGTATATATATATTTTGAGTGAAATTTATTACCTATCGGACCAAAAAATAATAAACAAATAATATATACCCGTATACCGCGGTAACTCGGGTTATTAGTGGTTATTTCGTTTTCAAAAAAATGCTAATATAATATAATTTCATATTACCTCTTGATACCGCTTGTTCGACAAACAAATCGACTAAATACTAATTATATGTACACAGCGTAGAGCGAATGAGTATATTATTATAACGTACGGTAATTTTTAAGTAAGTGTCGTATATTTCAGTCAATGAAATACGTCCTTAATGTCGATTCTCAAAATGGCCGACAAACGATTAATTATTTGTCTCGTGTTATCTATGTGATAACGATATTATTATTATAGAATTGGTTTTCGTGTCAACTATACAATGTAATCTTTTGCAACGTTTACGAATTTATAAATGGAATCAACTGTTTTTCTCTTATAATAATACGAATGTAAACGGACTGTTTAAATTATTCGCCAGTCGACTAACGAAAGTTTCATTCTGTTGCTCGTATAATTATTATTTTATATAATGTTATGACGTTTATCAGAAATGTGCAAAAACCGTGTAGTATTATAATAATACGCGCCGTAAAGGAAGCACATCGACCGACTAAAATTTTTACCGCTACCGACGTCGTTCCGTCTAGTTAAATATCCCTTACCTACCCTTTAGCAACCTCGCGAGCACGATTTCCATTGTTGAAATTAAAAATTAAGACTGTATTCATAAATGAACGGAGAATAAAATTATTATATCATGGAACATCCGACATTCATCCGAGCACAACGAACATAGGAATGTGTAAATATACACGGGATCTAAATAAAAAAAAAAAAAATAAAAAAAAAATATAAGAGTTCGCAATTTTATACCAATTATGTCTTAATTATTTTAATTCGACCACACCCAGTTCATATTTAATTTAACTTCTAAGTAATTATTTTTCCATTTAAATGCTAAAAATGTCATCCGAATAAATTGCACGGAATGAAATATTATGTAGAATTTCTGAATTTCACATTCTGATATTATTCCATGTAATTTTTTAATAAACGCGTTAATAATATTATTCATATTAGATTTTGTGTCTTTGCAGTTTTCGTTTTATTTTTTTCTATCTGAAATAATATTCCAATTTTCACGAGTTGTGAGAGACATGTTTCCGGGAGGAAAATGGATTTAGTTGGTACTTTATTTAGGTCATTTTTCAAATTTCTCAAAATTAATACTATATACGCGATTGGAAAAACTACCAAGAAACGACAAAAATAAGGAATTTTTAACAAAAACTGAAATTTCGACGAATTCAATTTAAATATTTCACCATAATTCAGGTAAAATTGAACTTGAAGACTTTAAAATTGTATTGGGTGTTCACATAATACTATTTAATTAATCAAAATCCAACAATTTCCTCATGTTACCTGCATGTATTCCTTCCACATCAGTATCAGCTCTTATTTTTTTACCGTGTATGTATTGTTATAACTTATATGTATATTTATAGACAATGATTAATACGTAAAAAGGGGTTAAATATATATATATATCAATATATGGTTTTTTAATATTCGAATAAAATAATATTATTCGTAAAGTAAAATAAAAAAAGTATTTTTAAGTTTTATAAATCACACATAAATAAATACACTCGATACTGGTACAATATTATTCTTGTGTTATTATATAGAAAGTCAAAATAATTTTTCATCTACGGTGAGAAATTTCAAGTATTGACGTAGTAAATAATACTCAAAATCTAATTTTTGGCGAATAAAAATATTGAAAAAATACGTATTTACATAACTACTATAATATGGTTACTGGTTATATAAAATATCAGAGAGGGCAGTTATACGTAATTTAAAGTCAATGTGATCGGAGGTTTTCCTTTTTTTATTGGGTTATCGGTACCGGCTTTAGTAAGGCGCCATCTGATTTGCCACGTATTGCAATCTCTCTGGGCTTATATCCCTAGCTGCGCCGTCGTTTCCACCGTAGCAGAAGTTCTTTATTTCTTCGTTCTTCCCATATACCGTCTCGTATACGTGTATTTATAAATATATGTTGATTTTTTCGATCGTCGAACAATCCCGAGGTCCGACCACTATATTATATCGTAGCTATAATATATAATACTTTGCCTTCGTCGGTCCATAAAAATATGATTTAATCGCTTGTCGTACAAATAACCCTCGTCGATAATCTTTTAATAACATACTTTCCACGAAAACATTTATGGGCAGATTTTCATAATATATAGGCATATTATAAATCCTATATAATATTAAAATATAATACTCAACTTTTGCCCAACAATTGTTTTTCTATGCCGCAAAATATTAAACTAAAGCATTATAATGTCTTTAATTCATAATATAAATATAAATATATATATTACTCGTATAATATGCGATACGACTTTATTATAATTATGTAGTCTCGGTATTGTTCTACAGCCGTCTAGACAGCGATAAAATGGCGTATAAAATGATCATTAGGCCACGTGCTGCACTGCTGTTTTGTGTATTTAATAACTTATTTGCCGGAAGTAATTTATGTATTCGTTTTACTCGAGATTTATCACCGTAAGAGCTTTTTTTTTCGCTTTTCGTGTACACAATTGTTTTATGCAAACGAAGTTAAAAAAGTGTAACAGAACGATAAAGCAGTTTTTGCAGTCTGGAATGACCCCCAGAAGAACAATTCTTCTACTTAATGGCCCTCGAGAGCATACATATATTTGAAATAATAATTTTTTAAACAAAAATATAAATAAATAATGTACTAAAATATAATTTTTTTTTAGAAAAAAGAAACTCATCGACTTAATTCCAAATTATATAAAATATTATATTTTCTAGATACAGAATTTGTATGGTTTAATTTTTAATAACTTACGGGCGATTATACTAAAATGCCCTACGAGTATGTTATACACACTGTATACAGATGTGTCGAAAGTTTTATTATTTAGATCTTTAAATACTATAAATTGAAAATTTCATAGAAAAATAGACACACATTTGCTTCGATCAGAATCCAAAATTCATACAATATTTGATAAAATTATTATTATGAAAAAAAAATGTTATTAATATTATTATAATATGGTCAGAAACTTGTTTGAATTTTATAAATGAAAATTCATTTTAAAATTACTATGATATTCAAATACCATTTATAACAGTTACTTGTTTATTCATTGTAAGTTTCCATCGTTCATTAGTATTGATAAATTATATATTTTTAATTAATAACATAATAATTGTGTCTATAGTATATAATTTAATTATATAGTAGTAGTATTTTTTTTCAATTTGAAATGAAGAATTAAAAAACTGCTTGTAGGTCAAAAAGCGGAATTCGTGTACAGTTTTTATTATACTATAATAATTAAATAAAAGCTAAAGTAAGTAAAAATTGATTAGGTAAAAGCTTGGTGTGTTAATGTTAAACGTATAAAACTCGTTTAATTTATCGAAAACGCCAGACTCGTTTTTCGAGTCGAATGCTTTTGGAAAATATAAAACGCGAACTGAGATGTAACTAGAAGAAAAAGGAAAAAAAACGGTTGCTCTATAATATATTTTCCGTATATAAAATAATAATAAAAAATAAATAAAAAACAAATTTTAATTACGTCTAAAGTGCTTTTCGGTCTTTTGAACGCCGTAATAGTATCGAAAATGACTATATTATAATATTACATGGGACGACTACTCAATTTACAATTCAAATTGAACTCGGTAAAAATAAGGGAGAAATATAAACTATCATAATATATTGTATGCGACGAGAGGAAACGATTACTCTTGTAAAGTCTTTTAAAATTTTCAAATATAAATTATGTCGTCAATTTGTTTTTTCCTTGGTTCATGTTAATATAACAACATATAGATATATGATTATATTATAATATATTATATTGGTTATGCGCAGTTCGTTACAATGACGTTGTGCGGCGCAAATTCTTGCCAACAATATGCGGCGTAATAATAACATTAATACGCCGTTATTGCCTTCATCACACGCGTGTGCCGAAATTGCGTATACGAAACGCCGTTCGATCGATCGTTTTTAAAATATTTCCAATTTTCTATCGAATGGGGGTAAATCTATACTGCGTAGAAAACGAATTTTTATGTATAAAAAAAAAAAAAAATTAATCCATAATTTCTAGTAATAATAACATACTGTCCAAATATAACTGATTAACCGATGCGAACGACCGGTCGGAAAAATGAAGCGATGTTTTATTCACCCGAGGTTTTATTATTTATTATATTCGCGCGAGACTGATGAGAATGGAAATTTCAGTACAGTAGAGGTCCAGGATGTTCGATTAGGGGAAGAGACGATGAAACTGCGAAAAACAAAACGATAATATATGATACGGTATAGGCACATCCGCGTATAATAAATGTACGTGAAATATATAATGTGGTATAGGTATACATTTTCAGGAGCGGAAAGTGATGGGCAAAGAAGAGGGCACTCGTTTCGACACGTTGTCGAAGGGATCGAACGTTTTTCCGCAGAAACGAAACCGTCGACTGGAAAAGCACTCGTTTATTTTTCCCCCGATCGCTTCGCAGGTTACACAGTGAAAAAACAATAATAATTATATTTATTAATTACAAACGCGATACTGACGTAGACGCCGATCGAGCCGAGAGAGCATATTATTAAATTATATCATCTTATCTTTATATATTTAAAGGGAAATTCGTATTTCGCTTATCGTCCACTCGTTTAATGTATTATTATTATTATTTATTAGTCGCTGAAGGATTCGTTTTTGGTTGGAATCCGCTATAGCCACGTGAAGACAAATGACAATAATATTATCTGTGTACACCAGCATATTATCCGAGAGTTCAATTTTCCCCGACATTTTACGTTCTTAGATCGGGAAAAAGTAAAAAATAAAATGGAAAAATAATTTTCGTCGGTAACACACACGGTCGACGATAAAGAACGTAGAATACAATAATATAATATTGTTATAAAGCCGAGTATTTAAGGCAACCGGACGACGAACAACGAGACACGAAGTATTTTATTATATTATGACGTTGTGTGGCACGAAGAGAAAATCTTCTGAAAAATAATATAATAATAAGAAACCTCGTATATATACCCTAGTATATAATGTGATATTATACACTCGACGTTGAATTTAGGTCCGAGAGCGTAATTTCGCAATAAGTTTCGCGCGTACTGTTAAATAAAACATATTTAATTTGAAAGTTGCATTGTTTCGTTTTGTTTTATTTCGTTTGGTTTTGTTTTCGTTTTTTACTGAATAATGTATGTAAAAATTCAGTTCACGAAATGCCGGTGAATTTGATTTGCATCGTGGAAATAAAATATACAAGTATGTATTTCTGCACGACCATGATGTACTACCCATGTGTACGTACTACGTGTACAGGTATTCGTTTCTGATAAACATTTTGTTTTTTTTTCCGTTATGATTTTCATCGTTTTTATATATATTTTTAAAGATGTAGGTATAAAGAATGTATTTATTATAAATATTATGTCATTAATGATAACATAATCACGATTTAAAATAAAAATTTATTTGCTATAAATCTATGATAATATTATTTGAACAATAAGAAATTAAACAATATTTTGCATCATGACGTATTGCTGAAAAAATAAAATACTGAATTTTTTACATGATATTATCCATATAAAATATTTTAGATTTACAAATACTATAAAAATTTCAATTATTTCAATTTTAAACAGCTATAAAAAAAAAAATGGAAAAAAATGGTTTAGGATTATTCTATTTTTTTTTTTTTTTTTGGTAATATTTTAAGTAATATGTGAATATAATTTAGTAATATTTTCATAAATTTAAACGTAACCTAAAATTATCAATTTGATTGCATATTATATAAATAAAAACGAGAATTTTAGGAAATATTCAAAGTTCTATATTTTGTAAAAAAAATTAATGTAACAATTCATTTTATAACGTATATATAGTACCTACATGAATACTCAAAAAAGTTGTCAAGTCTTTAAGTTGAAAATTGCCTGCAATATCTGTAAAATATTAAATTCGATTTTGTCAACAAAATTTCAATTTCCGTGAAAAATGCCGTTTTTTCATCGTTTTTTCTATCTCATAGGGTCAATTATAAGAAATTCGATGAAAGGGCCTAAATAATATATCAACTAAATCTACTTTTCTACTGGAAACATTTGATATTCGTGAAAATCGGAGTACTATTTTGGGTAGAAAAATTGTTTTAAACATAAAAAACGAAAGACACACATCATTGTGAAACAAATCCGCTCAAAATGTAAAAATAACACGAACAATATTAATACTACGTAATTAAATTTTTGATTTTGGTAACGTGTAATATCGAAGACATTAAGTAATATTATTTTATATCAACTAAGTAACGAAAAAATTAATTAATAATGATATAATCTTGTTTTTTCATTGAAACTATACAATTTTCATATACGTCGATAGTGGCTGTACACAAAATTACAGGCGTGTTTATTATTTTAGTGTTAATTGTGTTTGAACACGATATATTTTATTTTACGTCGATAACATTTACCGTGAATTTTGCACGTTTTCCAAACAATAACATTTTTAATATTATAGTAAACAATTTTTTGTATAATCTCATTTCATTCGAACAATTTACACGAGATTTGTGATAAAATGTTTTTTTTCTTACAACTATACAATATTATTGTAAAGAAAAACAATGCGATGTATTTTGTACTCGCATATTTTTACACGTAAGTAGTAAGAATTTTAAATTCCTCTGTTATTCATATTTTATCTTCAATATTATAATATAATATAATATTATTATGTTCTTAAAACGTTTGATTTTTAATTTTTAACGACTGCATTTTTTTTTTTTTTTTTTAAGTCATTTTAACATTACAAATATTGATTGAACCCGATAATCGTATAATTATAATAATATAAAATACGCTATTTAATATAATTTTCTACGTGTTGATACTTCAACGAACGAGCATTTTTAAATTTATTTTATTTACGTATCTTCCTTACGCTTGCATACGACTCGTACGACTTTAATGGATATAATTTATATCATATAAATAACAAATATCTCATTGTAAATGCAATAAAAATACAATTTAATATGTTATTAATTTCACATTATACATTGTATTTTTAATTTAATTAACAACATCACAAATGAATGAATGATTTGTATCCACTGTTTACATTTTAAGGTATTTTCCTTATCCTTTCAAATAATGAATACATTATAGGTACGTAATTTACAATAAATTACATTAAGTACGTATAATTATTTTTTAAAAAGTGAATAATTAGATTAATTAATTAAAACATTATGTCGTATTAATGTTGTTATAAAAAAGAAACATTAACAGCGTCACGTGATGTTCCCAAGTTAATTATTAATAATAGTATATAGGTACGCCTATGTACTTCTTAAATTAAGTATTTAACGCGGTAGATTATTAGGAAGAAAAAACAATTTTAAACCCTTGTAAAATATAAAATTTTAGTAATTATAGGCCTGTACTTAAAAAGAAAAAAGTCAAAATACAAACCCCATTCAGTATATTATACTAATATTTATATTAAATTAGTGGTTCGTTTCACAACAGGGCTAATAATATTTTTAATACTTACCAGAGTAACCATCAGAGGAGTTAGGTTATCTTCTTCGCGATATGAAAACGGTTTATAATATTCTTCGTATTTATACCTGTGTATATAATACAAAACGGGCGTACATTTTCATCGGTGGTTTCCACGTATTTTTTTAAACTATGAGAATAATAATTAACGAATAATCGCATTTTCTTTTACAGTAAAGAGTCCAAGATCGCATTATATATTATCAATAATGTTGTTTTGAATATAATATTAATTAGATAAGATGATTGTGGTACATAACACGTAACATAAACCTTATACGTGTCACCAATATTATTTGTTAAGGTTAACCTCTAATGACAAACTATCAGAAAACGAATAACCGTCGGTTTCGCGTGGATACACGAACAGATAAGCACATATTATAATACCTATTATATTATATATTATTACGGAGAGGAAGGAAATAATAATAATAATAATAATAATAATAATAATAATAATAATAATAATAATAATAATAAAATATTATTCGAATCCAAATATATTTCTAAGCACGTGACTGCAATCGACACACGCCGTAATAACAATAATATAATAACGGGCGTACTCGTACTCGCCTGTATTACAAGCGAGTCGCAAAACATTTATTATTGTGCTTCAGAGAAAACATTACACGCGGTAAAAATTATTATCGCGATAGTTCGTTTTGCCATTTTGTAATCTCGTTTGCGCGACTTATAACGTATTAACGTTTTGCACACAATAATATCGTTATATGTTACACGCGTAAATGTGCGAATTTCATAGAAAACGACTGTCCGACGACAAATCCGTTTAAAATGAAACATAAAATTATTTTACACGCGGTATTTCAATTATTATATACGATATTATCGTTTCCGCGATATGAAACGACCACTCGACGAAACATATTTTTTGTGTGTAAATATTTTCCCAAATTTTCTCTAATTATTCGAATTATTTTTATTTATACCGATGATAATTTTATGTTATATTAGAATAGAAACCGTTCCATTTTAAATCTCTGATATAAAATATATTATTAAAAAAAAAAAAATCGTTCCCAATAATTTTTATCAATATAATATTATTATTATTTATGTCTAATAAAAATAAATCGGCGTTTTTATTTACTCTGGATATCTTTATACTTATATACGCACTAAGACCAACCGTAAAAACGAAAAGATTTTCCAAACGAACGTACTGTACGCGATAATATCGATCTTGCCAATTTATAGGTATAATATTATACGCTATCCTTTTATTATTAGAGGTAAGTAAAATACTATAAAATGTGTACGACCGTATATCGTCCATAATATTACTTTGTAAAATTGACACGAGCTTATAATATGCCATGTTTCACCGTGGTCGTCCACTCGGATAAATATTTTATAACGATTTTTTAATTTAATATTTTTTTTTTTTTTTGTTTCTTTATCGACATTTGTATAAATCGGCAAACATAATTTATTAATTATTTTTTATCATCCGATATTTTACGATTTAAATGTTTTATAAATCCAATATTGTATTGACGTAAAATAGTATACTCGTATTGTATATAGAACCTATACCTGTAATATTTATGATTATATTTTATTCATTCTTTTTTCTTTGACGCTAGTAAACATGATTATTGTTTTGTTTTGTTTTTTCTTTTAATTAAAAGTCATTCATTCATAATTATAATTATTGACCGTCAAGTAATTATATGTAATAATTACGAATTTTCTTTTTTTATTTTGAAAATTTCGATTTTTTTAGTAAAATGTAATATTGCGGTTTTATAATGATGTGTGTCTTTTTTTTTTTATGTCTGAGGACACTTTTACTACCCCAAATACTGCTCCGATTTTCAAGAACAGCATAAGTTTCTGGTTAAAAAGTGGATGTAGTTGGTACTTTATTTAGATGATTTTTCGAATTTCTCAAAATTGACCATATGCGATAGAAAAATGACGAAAAAGTGACAAAAAGCGACATTTTTCACGAAAACTGAAATTTCGACATATTTGATTTCAATATTTGGTATATGTGGTAAAATTTTGGTAATATTACATTAATTTTTCTACAAAATATAAGACTTTGAATATTTCATAAAATTCTCATTTTTATGTGTATAATGTTTGATAAAATTGGCAATTTTGAGTTTAATGGTCTGAAAATTTTACTGAAGTAGATTCACATAATATTAGTATATTACCATATTACCAAAAAATTAGAAAAATCTTAATTCTCAATTTTTTTTTATAGTTGTTTAAAGTTGAAATATTTATGACACAAAATATGAAAAATGATGAACTTACTTGTTGACTTTAAAGAAATCTGTTACTTTTAATTATTTTTTTCTGTATAACAGGATAATTTTTGTACTTTTTGTGCATCGCCTTTAAGTATTACCTAGTATTAGTTTATTAGTAAAATTATCCAGATACAGAATACTTATTTATAAAACAATATATAGATAATCAAAATAAAAATTTATTATACAAAATAACATAAATAATATAAATTATAGTGTAATTTTCCATGAATATTGTATGTAACATAAACTAAAACGTAATATTCTTAATAATACCTAATAAATAATATTATGGTAGTCTTGGAATAATAATAGGTACTTTATGTTGGTAATATTTTTTTTTTAAAGATAATACATTATTAGATGATAATATTATTGTGCATTAAATAATACAATTTATATATGATGTATCGTGAAACGATTAATATTGTGTAAGTTGAGGGTTATATCGCTTATAAAATGATGACATCATAATATGTTTTATAAGTTATTACGTTATTCCTTTATTCTTAGTGTTTAATAAAATATAAAATAATATATACAACAAATTATCACTTAACGCAGACATACCCGTCCGAAGGAAGACCGTCAACAGCAAGACTTCAACAAGTGGCCAATGACGTGGGATTGGTGCAGAGAAATAAAGTGACCAGATGAGGGAGGGCATGGCAGACTTATGTAATTAGCCGTTAAAACAGGTGGCCCACTTAATATACCTAAACCCTACCCGAAGGACGGGTTGGTCGACTAAAATAAGTATATAATCGGACTTAAGGAAAGTTATCGTAGTTGGATGTCGCTGTTGTCAAATGGTGTTGCAGACGAAGGTTACCAGTGTTGGTTGATGCTGCAGACAAACGACACCCGTCTTCGGTGTAGCCGTAGTATACCGCCACTATTGTCGGTATTGCTCTAGTCGAATGCTGTCGCTGTCTTCGTTATTGCCTTCATCGAATGCCGTCGCTGGCGTCGACGTCTTAGAAAGGTCTTCAGTATTAAAATTTTAATAATAAAGATATTTAATTTTTCCGTAGCCCCCTACCTTTATCCATTGCTCTACCGGTACGTCAACCCGTCCACTTATTCTGAGTTACGCTCTTGCTCCGTTACCAAAATACACGCCTAAATTTGTTTAACGTCATAAATAAATGCAAATCAATATCTAAAGCAACAATTCTGAATTAGCCTGAAACAAAGTGGTTTTATTCTACATATTTTATATTTCTCATTATATTCACACAATTATAAATAGTTGTTGACAATAATTGAAATTATAACTACAAATAACATAATATGTACCTATATGTATATTTTAATTTTATAGAACACTTGAAATTTGCATTTTATATAGTGGTAATTTTTAATGTTTGATAAAATTGGCAATTTTGGGCATTAAGTTCTGAAAATTTTACTGAAGTATACTTACATATTACTTTACTTGATATCATTTATTAGAAAAATTCCACGTCTCAATATTTTTTATAGCTATTTTAAATTGATATTTTTAGTTTAATCAAAAATCTTAGAATCCATATGAATATTATTTTTATTATTTCTCAATACTTTTATAAAAATTAATTGAAAATCCAAAAAATTTAGAAATTTTTTGAAAATTTTATTGAACCATACTACTTCAAGTATATATCTTAACGTGTTTCCAAAATGTTAAGATAATCTCAAGATTCTTTTTTTTTTCATAGGTGTTTAAATTTGAAATTTCAGTAAAATCAATATTTATATGAATTTTTCTTATTTTATTACAATATATTACAATAATATTAATATTGACAATGGTTTATCATTGCATACAAATTCTAATTAAAATTCAATAATATGACTTACATACCTGTATCCGTGCGTCAGGAGTATCAGTTCTTCTTTTTAACATTACGAAGAGTATATTTTTAATATTTAATATTGGAGTTCAAATAAACTAAACGCTTTTTGTGTGCAATTTTTAAGGACATAAATTTGGTACAGTTATTTAAAAGGGACACTTATTTGTATTTTTTCTCGTTTAATACAAATTTATTATTTAATATTTAATCTTTTATTTTACGTGTACACGGGAATAATATGCTAATATTATTCATTTGTAGATTTTAATCTATTTATAAATTTATAATAAATATGAAAGGTTTCAACCTTTAGTTTTGATTTCAAAATCAATGAATCAATTTTCTTTTCTTTTCTTTTTATTAAATATTCAACTAAACTGTTTGTAATGAATTAATATTTTTTATTTAAATTTTATATGGTTTTCTTTCAACTTTTATATATACATAGTAGATGTTCACATAGTTGTTTACATAGTAGTAAAATTAAAATTATTTTAACACAGTTTTATTCAAAACGTATTTTATTATCATATATACAATGTATAGGTATAGTTACCTTTAGAAACATACGTACTTTGATATATGAAAAAATGTAGAAGTAATAAGCGATATTTACGTATTTTCTGTTATTTCAATATTGTAATAAAATATAATTATGTAGTATGTTATCTAGGCAGTAGAGAAATTTTCCGACAGTAATAATATATAAAATATCGGACAAATCCGACGCGCGATTCTTATTGATCGAAAGGTGTTGCGGCGGTGGGGCAGTGACCGAATCGAAAATATATATAGAACCTATTCCGAGAGATTCACTCGTGTGCCGGTGGGATAGCGAAGAGGAAAATCGCAAATTACGGTTAGTCCTATTACCATGGTCGTGTGTGTGTGTGTGTGTGTGTGTGTGTGTGTGTGTGTGTGTGGGTATACGTTTGATGCGTAGTGAGATCCAAAGTATAGAATCGGAGCAGCGTTATGAGATCATTTTTCGTTGTCAGATCCGTACCCCTGGATCTCATAACGTTATCATTCAAAATCGCATTTTTGAAGCAAATAAATGATATTTTGATTAAGACTTGGTCGGATCTAAGAATACCCTAATCATAAAATTTTGGAGTATGTATACATACACCGTTAAAGAATTATCACGATCTACTGTATGTATTATAATTGTTCGGTAAGTCATATATGAGATCCATAGGACGGCAACATCGCATTTGTAAGTTTATGTGTATTTTGCAGGTAACGGTTAATGAGTTCTATAATACTATTTCACTATTTATTTTATGGATATTTCATTATTATTATGAAATACCTACCTGTATAGTGTAAATACACTACTGTATATTATAAATTATAATACAACTACAAGGCCTATGAACATTTTACAAAATTTAATTTTATATCGTAATAGTCACCTATATGGCTATATTAAATTAATTCATTAATAACTATTAATTAAATTTTATTTATTTTATTAGTTTTATGGCTTAATTTAAATTAATTTTAATAATATAAAATATATAAATCATATTATTTATTACAGTACTTAGTACCTATTTATATTTAGTTTTAATATTTCATTTTAATAATATAAAATTAAATTTTTAAATTTAAATATAATATATTATTATCTACTTGAGAAAATATTACATTTTTAGCAACTTATAAATTACTATTTATATTGGAATAATGAGTAAAGTGAGGTCGTAATATTATTATATAAAAACATAATTGTGATTGTGAATAAGTATATAGGTACGTAATGCCTATGTCGTGTAAATGAAATAAAAACTCAAATTACCATATTATGACAATAATATTTTAGTATAGATTTCTTTTCATATTACTATATAGTATATAAGGTATATAATGAAGTTCTTACTATAATTATAATAATATTATATTATTATAATTTATAAAATATAATTATGTTATTTAAAATTAGGTATTATTCTGATACTATATTTTGATGGAAATGTTATTTTAAAATATAAATTAAACATTTCTATTAATTATGTAGGTAGTAGTGTTGTAGTACTATGTAGTACGACTAGTACGAGTAGGTACAACTTACTACTTAGATTTAGGTACCTATGCAATTTAATATGAAGGTTCTAGTGTAATAAATATATATTATGTATATAAAATGTATAAGTTAAACACGTAGAGAAATACCGTATTAACGTAATAACGTAGGTAGTGTTTTTATTATAAAATTTTAATGTAATAAAAGTAGCATTGATAGATTGTATATAATTGCAATCGTCCTAATTTGCACCACTAATATTGTAAATACTTTATGGGATCTATGTATTCAACACAAAATAACTATAAATAAAGTTATATAAACAAATAGGTACCTAAAACGAAATAACGTTAAGAGATCCGGTGGAGAACATTTTACATCGTTACAATCGTTACATAATAGGTGGTACACTGTACACATAATTATTATTTTTACACGTTATAGTGTAAAACTGTAAACTACTAAACTATAGTGTATAAATCATATGAGTGTGTATACCAAGTGCCAACTTGCTAACTTAAAGAGATCTGACATTTTAGTTTTCTATTTAGGTAAATTGTGCCGGATGTTCAAAGGTTTCTAGGTGTCCTTCACAGTTGACACGTGCTCGTAAAACCAACTTCTTGTTTACTTGTTTTTCCCGATTCCCAACTAATATTCTTAAAATAATAATACTGAAAATGTTCCGTATTAACGTACCTACCTACAAATTACAATTGATAAAAGTATTAAACCTACCATATGAGATCCGTACAAATTATTTCTGTTTGGCGGCAACTTGGTACAATACCAAATAATAAATAGTAAAAGTATTAAATATTACGTGTTTATATGTGTTTATATTATGTATTATTATACTTGTTTTCGAAGTACATTTATCTGTTATTCTGGTCATTTTATTACCCATCTATTTTTATTTGTGAAACTATTGTCATATTAAATGAATTAAGAAATATTATTTCAGTTTTATTATTATTCGTGAATCGTGATCGTTAGTCTTACTTCATTGTTCATTCGTATATGAGTCTTTCGCGTATGAACACGGATTATTATTGCAAGGTATAAGGATTATTAAATAAAAATATATTTTGTTTAGTTTTCTATACTTACTTACTCGAATTTATTTATAATATGCCTAAAAAAAAATTTAAAATTAAAACTTCCAATGGTAAGTATTATTTTATACGCATTATAATTTACCTACTTATAATTATTCTTGTATGAAAATTAAAATATTTTTTTTTTATTTATTATCACTTATTAGATTGGATAGTTGTTCGTTTTATTGACGACAATATAATAAAGTTATATCCTGGCAAAAGTTTTAAAAAAAAAATTGATATTGGTCAACAAGAATATGTTAAGTGGGATGATGGACTGAAATATTTGGCAGTTATTATTAAAAAAGGAAGTGAGTTACGTATATTTCGATTAGGAATCCCTATTTTTTAATCGAACATTTTTTTTTTAAATTTCGTTAATAATTTTAGTATTGAAAATTGGAATTACATATTAAATGTAAATTTGTTTACATGAAATAATGGAAATATATTTTATCTATACGATATCTAATATATATTAAAAATAAATAGATGATGAAATATATTCCTACATAATATTATTTTATATTTTTTTAAAAGGTAAAAATGATATGGAAACTTATATAAAAGAAATTCAAAATAATGTCCAACCAAATAAAATAGTTAAAAGTAATATATATCCTTAATAATCTCTAATGTTGTAAATGTTGTACTTATACCTAGTAAATTATTAAATAATTTTGTATTAGCTACTAATTCGAGTATTGGAGATGTGGAAATGATTAATGAGGATGACAGAGTATTAAATAAGGATGCATTTGATGAAAATGGTATAAATATATCTAATGATGGTTTACAAATATTTACAAGTGTTGTGAATGATAGAATAGTTTTAAAAAATAATGCTGAAGTTGAAGGTAAGAATTTTTAAGGTACCTAATAATAGGTATCTATAATATATATTTTATTTGTATTTACATAGTGACTTATTACTTATTACTTGGGTTATTTTTCCATATTATTTTGTAATCGTAATAGATTCTGAAACAATGAGCTGTTGTAATATATTGA
Source organism: Tetraneura akinire (assembly GCA_021307375.1). Taxonomy (NCBI): domain Eukaryota; kingdom Metazoa; phylum Arthropoda; class Insecta; order Hemiptera; family Aphididae; genus Tetraneura; species Tetraneura akinire. The sequence goes on along the minus strand of JAIUCT010000018.1, from coordinate 2,850,975 downwards.
TGAATTCTTATGAAGTAAATTTGGATATGATTAATGAGGATGACAGAGTACTGAATAAAGATGTATTTGATGAAAATGGTTTAAAAATATCTGATGACGTTTTAAAAATATCTACAAGTGTTGTGAATGATGGAATAATTTTAGAAGATAATGCTGAAATTGAAGGTAAGAATTTAAAAATAAAAATATTATTTTTTAAATAATATTTAGGTATATATTAATGTTTAATGAATAGTCAAAGAGGTTTTTAAATGTTGACTCTGATGTTACATTTCATTATAATTTAAAATAATTACCATTAACTATAAATTATTAGAAATTTTAATAATATTTAAATCTATTAAGTAACTATTATTTTTAAAAATTGTAGGTAATAATCATACTGAAAACCTTGATTTTTTCTTAATTCCTTTAACCACTTACCAAAGATCTACTTAAACGACTATTATTCTGTTAATAATTTTTATTTTTAGTTTATAATATCCTCTCAAAAAATGAGTTCTTGCAATTTAATGATGAATTTTAATAAAATGAATTTGATTCAAAATAATAGCAATTGTGTTGTAAATAATACAAATAATAGAAATTTTTAATAAAACTTATGATTGTCTATTAAAAATTTAAAGACTTTGATTTCAAATTATATTCATAATTTTATAGGACAAAAAAGTTCTTCCTTTGGTGCATTTGATCCATATAGTATTGAAAATGAAGATTTTTTAAATGAAATAGCGACAGGTATATCATCAGCAATATAATCTATCTATCTAAATTTGTTTAACTTAATTTTTTTTTTATATATAAAAATATAGTAAATAAAACATCATATGAACATCAACCTAATACTAAAAGGCATATTGGACTGTACCCAAGAAAGTGCAAAAATAAATCAATTACGAAAGAAGTGTATTCAGACAGTTCTATATACTCAGATTATAATTCAGGTTCAGAATATGAACCTCCAATTAAAATTCAATCTGAAAGAATAAATTTAGAATCGAGTGATGAAATCTCAATTGCATCGACCATTGATTTAGATCATTTTGTTAACAATAGTCTTCAGGCTGATGAAACACCATCATCTACATCAAATATTGAAAATAACAAGATAAATCAATCAGACAGCATTCTCAATAATGAATTGACAGAATCGACAAAATTATTAAAAAAAGGGTACAACTTTAATGGAAGAGTTGAAACTTCAAAATTTAAACAAATTAATAATAAAAGATCTTGGGATAAAACAAGTAATTGTATATACTGTGAAAAAAATGTAACAAATTTCACTCGACATATTATAAGAAACCATTCAACAGAAATAGATGTTGCTCGATACATTTCACTTCCAAAAGGATCAGAAAGTAGAAAAGTACTTGCAGACAATATACGTAAACGGGGTAATTTTTTATGTAATGTAGGTGAAGTAGAATTAATTAAACCAGTTAGACGACCAAATGAATACTCAAAAATAGTTCCAGATGCCTCTAATTATTTACCATGTAAACATTGCTATGGCTTGTATAAAAAGAAATACCTATATAGACATGAAAAAAACTGTAAATGTATTAAAACTAAACATGTTGGAAGAAATAATGCTCAAGCTGATGCGCAAAATATTTTATTAGCCTTTTCAAATACAGATCAAGAATTAATAAAAAAAGTATTTCCAAGAATGGCTGTAGATCATATATCAATTGTTGCAAAATCTGATGATCTAATTAAAGCTTTTGGATCAAGGTATTTAAAGTGTCACAAAGAAAAGCATTTAATAAATGTAGTCTCTCAAAAAATGAGAACACTTGCACGTTTACTAATTCAAATGAAGATGGAGGACCCCTCAATAAATACATTTCAAGACTGTTTAATGCCTAAATATTTTGACTTAATTGTAAAAAGTACCAAAATCGTTGCTGGTTATAATAATTTAAAAGATACATTTGGAGCTCCTTCTATTGTTCTTAAAATAGGAAATATGTTAAAACAATGTTGCGATATTGCTGAATTTAATTTATTAAAAAAAAGTGATCATTTATCACTTAATGAATTACAATCTAATTTACAAAAATCAATTGTTAATATGAGGTCTATTATTGATAAACAATGGTCATATGAAGTATCAACAAATGCTGTCAAAGAAATATTCCAAAAAAAATGGAATAAACCTGCGTTCCTACCACTAACTTCCGATATAAAAATTTTTAGAGATTATTTAATTCATGTTCAAAATACAAGTATAAATGAAATTAAAAACTGTCCAAATAATCTAAATTCTTATAGAAATTTACAAGAAAGTGTACTGGCACAACTTATTTTATTAAATCGAAGGCGATCTGGTGAAGTCCAACGTATTCTTTTAAATACATATGTATCTGCACCTACAGAAATTTCCCAAGAAGAAGTAGAATTATCGTTATCAGAAATGGAACGTCAACTCACAAAAAAATTAAAAAGAATTGTTATTCGTGGAAAAAGAGGTCGTGGGGTACCTGTTCTTTTTACTCCTACACTTCAAAAAGCAATACATGTTCTCCTTAAAACTAGAGACGTAGCAGACTTCATACATAAAAATAATCCTTATCTATTTGCATTGCCTCACTCTATGAACTGCTTGAGAGGTTCTGATGCAATTCGTAAATTGAGTATTAACAGTGGTGTAAAAAATCCTGAGAACATTACATCAACTAGATTACGTAAACAAGTTGCTACTATTGCACAACTGTTAAATTTGTCTGATTGTGACATTGAACAAGTATCAACATTTCTTGGTCATTCTACAGATGTCCACAAACAATTTTATCGCTTATCAGAAAGTGCATTTCAGGTAGCCAAAGTAAGTAAATTATTGTTAATGTTAGAAAAGGGTGATGGACAAGAATTTAGAGGAAAAAACCTTGATGATATCAATATAAATGTAGATGCTTTGGTATCAGATATAGAAGAAAATGAATCTGAAGAAGACTTACCACTTGATATTATTGAAAGTTCAAATTCAATAAAACTAAATGATATACAAGAAAATAAAAAAAGTGTTCAAACAAATAAAGAAACAAAAACGACAACTTCTAATAATATAATATTGTTAGATAATAAACATAATGAACATGAATTTTCTTCAAAGAGAAGTTTAGTATCAAATACTAAGAAGTTTGTGAGAGTGCCTTGGACTGAAGAAGAAAAAAATGTAACTATGGAATATTTTAAAAAACATATTTTACTCAAAAAAGCTCCAAAAAAAGAAGAATGTGATAAATTAAAAGAAAAATACCCTGAAATTTTAAAAAATAAACCATGGAAAAAAATAAAAACTTTCATTTATAATATTTACAATTGTAGATAGATCTTTATTTTGAAATTTGTAACTCTTTAATATTTACTTAAAATATTAAATAAATTTAAAAAAAGTTTAATGTATGCTTTGTAGTTAATTTATATTTTTCTTTGATGGGTACTTTTGCAGTACAATAGAAATTTATTATAATTTTTAGATTTTAGGTAGCAAAAAATGGAATTTTAAAGCTACTATAAAATTAAATAAGTCTATATAATATCTTATATTAAGTGTAATAAATTATATAGGTATAAAAATTTTGTGTATATAATGTACTAGTATATTATATTAAATATTTTATTATTACAATTTACAACATTCATTTCAGTAAAGGAATACAATGGTGTTCTGTTCAAGTAAAATATATTTATAAAAATAATTACATTTACCATACATAATACTCTGCTAATTTGTAATTTACATAGGTCTTATATTTAATTAATTAATACATTAATAATTATTTAATAGGTACCTACCTACCTAATATTATAATTTCATATTACTAATGTTATGATATCAATTTAATTTAACATTATTGTATTAATTAAGCTATAAGGGGTCTACTGAAAACAAAATATAATATCTTATATTTTAATTATTTGGCAACGTTGTATGGATCTAATAAATTGTGTGTATTAACAAAAAACATACTTTTAGATCTCGCTTTGTATGAAGTGATTTTATATATACACTGGATCCCAGAAAGATAGAAAGACCCAAAATATTACCATGAGTATAAAGGATCAATAAACACCGAATGAAATATAAAATTGTATTTTCTAATTTTAGTATTTTGTCCAATTCTTTAAAACATAGGATAACTGATGGATCCCATATCGACCAAGTTTACTTACGGATCTCATTATATACGTTTCGTAGGTATGTGTGTGTGTGTGTGTGTGTGTGTGTGTGTGTGTGTGTGTGTGTGT
>JAIUCT010000018.1:2828445-2846708 GCA_021307375.1 Tetraneura akinire | reverse complement strand
TGTGTGTGTGTGTGTGTGTGTGTGTGTGTGTGTGTGTGTGTGTGTGTAGTACTGTCTCGCGATATGTTCGACGTCATAAATTAGCTCGTTTTATTACTCTCTGCGGTACGCGCGCGCGACACTAAACCCAGCCCGGACTGGGAGAGAAATAATAACCACGCGTTACAGATAAGTATTGAGACTTGAGAGAAAATATCATTTATATTACGAGGTATAATATGTGCATATTAATTTACGCCTAGACGAATTTCGCAGCAAAAAACCGAACACTTATTTCTTTGTGTAGAGTTTAAAAAGAATACGACGGTTTAATTAAAAATATGATACCTAATTTAATATAGAAATTCAAACGTCTCGGGGAAAATAAATTTTAATTTCGCGTATAATATAGGTACCTATAGAGTCTTTGAAATCGTTATTTTATCATTAATCCGAAGACTCTCGGCTTTTGAAGTCTAATTAAAATTTATACTGTCTAAGATAAACTATAATAATATTATTATACCTATACGCGTATACACGCAGTCACGCTATAAATAAAAACATCGACGTTTGAGCATTTCAGACGGTTGATTTTATAATCCAAAGACTCGCGAGAGCGTATCTTCTTTCATGGACGTCCGCGTGAAATATTTACCATCGCAGTATACAAATTCGTATATAAATTGTCGTTTAAATTATTATCAATACACAAACGACGTCTGCAAATTTCGTTTTTGATTATTTTCAATCTCGTAACGTTATAAGCGGATACGTTTTATCCGACTGTACAATATTAAACTCGTACATAACATAACATACGTATATGTATAGAGTGTTATACAAAAGTTATATTATTTAAATTGTATTATTTTTTTTTTCTGTCCAAGAACGTTCGACTATATTACCGATTGAATATTGAGAGAATGCCATCAGAGTGTGTACGCGTATTTAGACGATTCGCTGGAACAACACGTAGCTTTGACTGTTCGCGTTACCATATGCATATATAGTAGATGTCAAAACTTCTATTATTCGTCGTTCGAGTGTAACGGATATTCCAAACATCTGCGACAACACAAACGTTTTTGGAATTATCGAATATCGCGTATTTGTATATTATTATATTGTGATGTTGGAGTCTCGCATACGTAATGTATACAGTGAAAATCGTCTATACATTTAATATATATACAACGGAATTTCGCGATAGGATAAAACTAACGAGAAATATTGGCCGTCCGCGTTCCGTATTTCGTATACGTACAGGGTGATCGAAATTTCGTGTTATCAACAATTCTCTCTGTAAATATTCGAAATATTCGAAAATTGTGTGACGAGAAAACAATTTAATTTTATGTATTTGGACGTTGGAAATTTTTAAATTCCTTTAACGGGGATATCGAATTAGGTTCGGGGATCGACTTTTGAAATTCTAACGGGACCCCTACTATTTACTACCCTCAGTATTTATATGTTCGTCGTATAAATTTATTTTTGAAAAAAATTTTGGTAGTTCAAAACTCTTTACGTGAGAGTGATTTGAAGTTTTGATAAATTGTGTAGCATAATACAAAAATGTGCTATATGCGATTGCAGTAGGTAGGTACATCGTACCTTCACGGGTGCTTGTATTTATATTGTGCGCGTTCAAATTTCCACGCGAGATTATAATATTAAAAGTTTTTAATTTTTAGCCTACAAAATTGTTTTCAAAAACAAATTTACACGTAGAATGTATAAAAAAATAGGGGATTTAATATCAGTTTCAAAAGTTCACCCCTGAAATTCCCCATTATGGGCATTTACAAATTCTGAACGTCCGAATAATTTTAGATTATATAGTGATCGATTCGCCCGTGAGTTTGGTCGTTCACAAGCGATCAGAAATTTATGTTAAAAAAAAAATTATGATAAGGGACGTTATATACCTATAGTAAACATTGCATTTTTTGTTATATTTCCAACGCATGCCAAACGTTTTTTTTTCGATCGCGCTCTTAACAAAATAAAAATAATTTATAATATTTTACATTAAAAAATAATAATAATAATACTAAAATAACCGTAGGAGAGTGAAAAATTACGATAAGTACATTACAATATACGGGTATTAGTGTGTGTATTATGTACTCGTATTTTATCCGGGGGAGAAAACATTAATAGCCGGTCGTAAACTCGAGTAACTGTGCTCGATGCAGGATCAACTAGAAAAAAATTAAATAAATGTATTTCAGGTGTATATTTTGATATGGCGCAATTACGGCCTCGTAAGGGTTTAATGCGCCGAGCAAAAAACGTTCTGCTCGTGTAGGAATAAAAAAACAAAACAAAAAAAAAAATGTTTTATATATATTGGAGGACGAAGATATAAATTTGTGACCATCCAATGGGATTCGGTAATTTTTTTCCTAAAAGGATATGCGTATACGCAATAAATGTGTATTTGTCGATACCAAATTCGTGATAAAAAACAAAACAAAAAAAAAAAAATTCCATCCAAAAATCAATATATACGATTGCAGGAAACGATTGCGCGCCAAGGACTGAGGATTTTAAACGTCGAATTTTCAAGAAACAGTCGAAACGATGTGACAGTGTGTATAAAAATACGTATAATATACGTATATATAAATACACGAAAGTTAAAAATAAAACACAGTCGGAGACAAATACTTTTTAAAGTTCAATATATTTTTTTTATTTCATTTTTTTTTTCAATTTATTTTATATAGTTTGACGACGATCAATTCAACATAAATTTTTCGTCACAATAATAATAATAATAATAATAATAATAATAATTATAATAATTATAATAATAATAATAAAATCCTAAAATGTAGAAAGTTTTTTAAGCCGGGGGGAAAAAAATTAAACGAGTTACGATTATGCTATATAATGTGTATATAAAATATATAATACATGTATACAGATAATAATATAATATTTTAGATGTAAAACAATATATTACGTATTAATAATGATAATAATATATTATGTCAATATATATAATAGTTATTTTTGATAACAAACAATGAACAGATGTCATCCGTACATATTATCATTATATTCTTTTATATATAGCATATTTAGGTATATAATTTGAAACATTATTTTTTAATATTTTTTTTTTCTTAAAATACTAATAATACTCTTATTTTGTACGAATAATAGGGTTCATAATAAAAAATACAATATAATAAAACACGGAAAAATGTTTGGAATAATCGCGTTCGCTATTTATAATATTATACCGTTTGTTGTATCCCACATAAATGATTCATTCGTGTTTTGGGTATTAAAACGCCACGAAATCGATATATATTTTATTAATATTATTATTTTTTTTTTTTTGTTTAAGTAGGTTTTTTCGACTTTTTTTCTATATTTTATATAAATATAGACTAGTCGACTCTGCCACTACTATCGATTCTTCGGTTTAGAATATTATATATTATTATTATTATTATTATTATTATTATTATTATTATTATTATTATTATTTTAATAAATACGTGATCGAATGACAAACGACCGGTATGTACATATCATAGTAAAATAAGTCCGCGTAATGTTATTCGGTTAAGCTTATGCGAACGCGGTATAAAGAAAAATATGTACCTATTCGAATAAAAAAAAAAAAAAAGGTTGTCTCGCGTGGGATTTTTCTTCCGTGTCCGAAGTTCGAACGATAACGTCGTCGGAGAAAAAAATGGAATGCCGTTTAATATTTATATTATTGTAATCATTATAACAATAGAATAATGTTATTTTATTTAAAAAAAAAAAAAACCGATTTATAACTAGTTTAAAAATCAGTCTTCACGACAGCGTTGATCTTATATACGAGTATATACGGTAACACGGTATAATAAATCTCGGCGAGCGTTACCTGATGGTCACCCCGATCGGTGAAATCCAATAACAATTTTTTTTTTTTTTAAAAAAAAATAATAATTTGAAAATTCAATAAAATTTTGACCGATTGGAATTAATATTAATTTATGACTTAATTTATAATAATACATAATAATAATAATATAATATATTTCATAAAAATTATTGATAAGATGTTTTTTTTTTTTTTTTTTTTGTTTCTTTTCGTATTATTACGAATAATTTCTATACCAATAATAATATTATAATATATAGCGAAATATTGTGAACGAATACGCGGGATCCGTTCATTCCACATCATAACGTATACATTTTTGGAGTATTTTTTATTTATTTATTTAAATTGAAATTTTAATAAAATATATTATTACATCCAATGTACATCATATTATAATTTTTAAATGTAAGAGAAAAAAATTAATTTTGAACATAGCGGATAGTATGTAAATGTAAAGTCTAATATCATGATTATTATTTTAAGATTTTCAAAAAAAATAAAAAATAAAATATTTGCAATTATTTACAACTAAACGGTATTTAGTTATAAGCATTAGCCTAACAATAATAATGATAAGAATAATAATAATAATAATTATTTTTTTATTATTATTATGTATATATATATAGCAGTAAAACACACAATAGTCTAATAACAATAACGAAAAAAAAAAAAATTTTAAATAAAAAACAAAAACACAATGTTTCCATAATTTTTGTCTTAAAGATACGCAACAAATATTCGCTATGAGGTGCGGTCAATAGGCAATATACAATAGATAATAATAATAGTAATAATAATACAAATAATAATAATAATAATAATAATGATTATGATGTTGATGATAATAATATATTGGTAGATAATTTTTAATTTATAACAATAATAATAATAATTTTTAATTACATAATAATATTATAAAATATAATGAATAATAATAAGATACTATATAAATATATAATACATAAATAGTATGATTAAAATAATAAATAATTAAATGGTTTAATGAAACAATAAATAATACAATATATTTATAAATATAAAATAAATAGATTTAATAATAATAAATAAATAAATAAAAAAAAAAAATAATAATAATAATAAGAAGAAAAAATCAATAATTTTTTCGTTATTTTTATTATATTATATTATATAATATTTATATATAGTTTTTACTGGCCCCATTTCGTAATGTTAAAATAACACGTAGGTATCTATATTTTATTATATTATGTTTACAATCTTACATATTTTTTTTTATTTTTATTATTATTATTATTATTATTTTAGTTTTACAAGAATTCCATTTTCACTCGAACATTTAAAGTTCAGATACTTTCTTAAATATTACACTTAATTATTGAATATAGATATAGTTAATAAATGATTGGCAGTGCCTTTTGAATTGATCAGAATGTTCTTATTTTATACATTTTAATATTTACGAATAATTTATAGTTATATTAATAATATTAGGTATAATATAATTTATACAATTATATTTTTTACTACAACCATTAAAGAGCCATGGTAGACGCGTTGTATGGGAAGCAATGAATGATAACATGATAAAAATAATTTATTATCATTATTACAATAATAATAATTACACAAATCAAAATTTAAAAGAAACAATGTAATAGTTCAATATAGAATTTAATCAATTAATAATATTATTATTATTGTTATTAAGTATATTGAAAATTGGTCAAAATAAAGTGATTACACGGAATTCGATGAAAAATAAATAAACAGTGAATAATATTGTTATAAAAAAAATGTTTTTGGTATTTCTCACTAAAATAATATTCTAAAATGTCGCGTTCGCGACAAGTGGTGAATGCGCTATTTTCAAATTTTACTATCGGATATCTATTAAATATCAGTTCTATAAAATGGATATAATATTAAATTAAAACATATTCGCCTATGATATAAAATTTACGACTAATTAAATAATATTATAATAATATTTATATTAATATTTATTTATTTTTTTATAATATACATCATATTGTATAATGAAATTATGTTATATACAAAAATTACTAAATAATACAAATTAACATAAAACACATTTTTTTTTTGTTTTGTTTTTTTTTTATATATTTTTTTTTGTTTTTTTTTTTAATTTTTAATTTTTACCATACAAACAAACTGTTCTACAAAAAAAGAAACCCCAGCCCACGATGATAATTTGTATTTGTTTTTGGTTATAAATTATTATTATTTATTTAAACCAGGACTAACTAAATTTCAAGAACACTGACTCCATTTGCGAATAGATACAATTGTCTATATAATGGTAAATTATGGGTCAGCCTGTCATAATTCACATATTATATTATACAGTGTGCGCACAATAATAATAATAATATTTTTAATATCGATCGTGAACGCCTGGGATTTTAACAATGATTTTGATCATTAGGCTCCGGAGTCACAATTATTATAATATGGTTTTTATAATAAAATGTACAAATAATTTACTATTAATATAAGAAACACTAATAGTTTATATAATAATAATAATAATAAATAAGTATCCGACAATGTAATATAATATTGTTAAGTTATGTACACTCCATAATCATAATAATAATTAATAATAAAATTATTATAATAATAATATAATTTAATAAAACGCGATTCGAAATATTCATTTATATTTCATGTTAAATAATTTTTTTTTTTTTTTTTTATGTGGTTATCGTGTATATAAATTATTGTAAATAATTTTATCAATATGCGTTATTTTCCCTCTTACTTTGGTATATATTAAATATTATTATAAATAATTAAAATTTTTTATTAATATCATATTATATTATATTATTACGTTTCATAATAAATTATTAATTTTATATAAATAATATCATATTATAATTATGTACACATTGTACACGCCTATTTTGTACGCACAAAAATCATACGCGCGTAGTACTGGTAACAAAATGTTATGTATAAAATAAACATAAAACATATATAATATATTTTCAATAATTATCATAATAATGAACTAAAAATAATAATAATAATAATAATAATAATAGAAATGATAATTAATAATAATAATAATAATAATAATGATAATAGAAATGATAAGAATAATGAAAGAAAAAAAAAATCGCATTTTTTCGGATAACCATGTACAGAATCGGACGATTCCGTATCTCTCTATCATGGTATATGGATGATAATAACGTGTAGGTGTAGTGTGTTTGTGCGTGACGTGCTGTCCGTTTGACTTTAACGAGCAGTTGATGAATTCTATTGTCTCATGGATAATACGGCGGCTGTAGTGGTAAGACTGTAAATTGAGTTTTTGTTAATGTGTGTGTGTTGTGTGTGTGTGCGTGCGTGTGCGGTGTGTATGCGTTTAAGTGAAGTGCCGTTTCTTGTGCAGCGCCAAATGGTCGGACCTGGAGAAACATCGCTCGCAGTGGCGACACTTGAACGGTTTGGCGCCAGTGTGCTTGCGGTAATGGCGGGTCAACTCGTCCGACCGGGCAAAGCTCCAGCCGCAGCCGATCCATTCGCACTTGTACGGTTTTTCGCCTGCAACAGACAAAACGGAAACATAAAAATAAATACACCGACGAATATTATCACAATAAGAGATAACGTCAACTACTGTATTATACTCGTATTATTTTACATCGCGAGTATTTCGATGGAATACGCCGAAAAACGTTTTTACCCTCTTATCGGTTAGGTTATATTACATCCGTACAATAACAATAATAATTATATTATAATATTGATAATAGAAACGGTAACCTATCGTAGACGAGGAAATAATTGATAACATTAATTCGGGCAAAATATTATTCGTCTCGACGTAATAGGGAATATGTTATATAGTTATTATAAAATCGATAAATGAGTACGCGAGAGATAAGCACATTTTTACGCGAGAGCCTCGTCGTTTTCAAAAACGCCCAACTCGAGATGCCGAATACTTTTACTTTCTTTTTTCCTCCCCGTTTAATTTCGAACGGGAATGACGTATTATTATTATTATTATTATTATTATTATGGTTAACGTCGGTATACCGCTTGTGGTTAGTATGTTGCAATACGTATAGGCGTAATAATATATTGGTTGCGCATTTACATAATACGACGCAGGACACAAACCGAAACACGCAATAATAGAATAACGATGACGACGTTTGCGTATACGGCGGAGGGGGGGAATCGTAAAATAAAAAAATAATAAAAAAATAAAATATTACACGAAAAAAAGGGGTTCGTTCGGTATACGGTATTATACGGGACGTTGTAGGGAAAACGGTCGATGCGGTTGCAGTGTAGGTATATACCACGGCGGCGAAGGAAAACAGTCGTTGTAATGTCGGATGCAAATTATACACTTACGCGGAGCAGGACGAGAAACAAGTACGAGGGTGGTTATGCCCCCGCATATCCAAATTGGTCCTAAACCCGTGTAGACAGAAATTTATCCCTGCGCGTATATTATTATGTATAGGTAATGTATATGGCGCAGGACGAAACGAGAGGACCGGATAGAATCCTAAAACAACCGAAGAAGGGGCGACTCTCTGGTTATTAATATTATTATTATTATTTTTTCGTTTAGTTTTCACTGTGTTGGATATGCATACGCGTCCGTCCCCCAAAAGTACTCGGACCCGTAAACGAATATAATCGATACAATCCTGAATACGCGAATATACGTATAAAATTTCATATTATATACCTATATAAAATACGCATATAATATAATATGATAACATAAATTCATAAAAATTCATGTACTCGAATGCCAAGAATATCGAACCGTTTACGCGTATTCCGCGGTAAACTGATACAAACAATATTTCAAAAATTAAAAAAAAAATCAAATTCGACCGTCCCGATATCGTGTTGGAACGATTATTTCATACACACGCCGAACTATATTTCGATCGATTTAAAAAATATAATTATAATAATTTTATTATCATATTTAATCATTTTATGATAATAAATTATTTAAGTGAAATTGATTAATGAAAGCGTAATATTGTGTCGATATATTGAAATAAAACAAAATAATATCGAGTTAATCGTAATAATTAACAATACTTTTATATATAACGACGTAGGTAAAAGATCTTTTTTCCCTTTTCCCTCATTTGAGTTTCCATATTTACACTTTGTAATATTATTTATTGTATATCGATAGAGCATGGAAATATTTAAATAAATTGCACAACCATTGTCATACTGACTTTTTGTTATCGTTAATCGCACATTATTTAATTTAACATTATGTTCAGAATACGAACGCTTTAATAGTTTTCATAATTTTATTAAGTTATTATATTCATTATTCATATAATTACCGTCGTCAAAAACACACTGTATTAAACGTTACCACAATACGCTGTTATATACACTATATTGGTGCGATCATTATACACACGCGGTCCGGTTTTAATAAACCGTATGGTTACTTTAACCGCGGTTATCATCCAGTCAAAACGATATATATTTTGATGACTTTGTTTACCGACCAAATAAAATATATAATAAACTGTACACACGTACGTATTATTATATATTTTAATTTTATGCAAGATATATAATAGAGAAATCATACCTAACCTATAAATACAATTTTTATGTACACAAATCTCGTTAATTGAATTGTTTAAAAAAATATATATAATATATTATTACTAATTAGCGTTAACTAAATTGTTTTTCGTTTGAATATTTGAAATTTGAAATTTTTTTTTTTTTTAGAAAAAAACGTTAACACTGAGAGAAGGAAATTTGAAAAAATGCCCCCTTACACTATTAAGTAGGCAATATTATTATGAACTCGAGTCATTATTGTTTAGGCCAATATATTGGAGGGTTTATTTCGCTCATCCGGTCACTCATTTTCTTCTCGCCATTTTGGATCCATTTAAGGCACTGGTGTCCCCGGTGAGCGACCATAACAAAACACTTGGTCTTCGCTGAAACCGCCGCGAGTGGTCTTCAATGTTCCTTTAGGGGAAAACATAACATAAACCCGGTCACACGCACACATACATTCTCTCTCCATCTAACTAACTAACTCTTACACGCTATTCTTCGAGTGCTCACTATTTTATATTATATATATATACGTGGAAAAACGAATGAATTGCAATTTAGTAGAGTACTGCGATAATAATGACCATCAATCGAAATTATTTTCTGTGGTATAAAACGATGCGTTTAGTGGTTATAGCTGTTCGAATTCAGAGAAAACGAGGATACATGTTTCTAAGCGAATAGAGACGTTAATTATAATTAAACTTGCCACTCTAACAGTTGAAAAAAATAATTTCAATTCTCGCGTTTAATATTTTTTTCCTATTGAAAGAAACTATCGTCGTCTACTTCAACGGGGAATACAAACTGACGAGGGATATTTCTTATTGTGATGTTTGTCTGTTTATCGCCATTATCGTTGTAATATTAATATTATAACGATGACGGATTATCATTTTATTATCGTGACATAACGATTAATGCAAATGCGTGTAACAATGATAACAATAATAATAATATTATCTTCGTGGAGACGTCAAGCAAAAGTTTTCAAGTTTTAATACCAACAATATTTTTAATTTATCTAATTTAGATGCTCTCACTTCGTCATTTACATTATACACACACATTTTTTTTTTTTTTTTAATGTTTATGCGATAATAAAAACTGTAAAATTATTCTTCGTAGCAAAAATAATTTTTAAAAGTAATTAAATTTTTAATATGATTAGTGTAATGTAATTGGCCATTTCTGATATATTGTAATTATAAAGTTGTAGAGTCCATAAAAGTATTTTGTATTTAATACAAAAAATACATTTTCAGGTTAGAATTTATTTTTAAATTAAAAGTTGTTTATTTGTATGTTAAACACATTAAAAATATTTTATAATTGAAATACAACTTTCGATTTTAAACTAAAAAGCTATATTATGCGACTGCTGCAGTAAAGGAGTATATACTGTAATGTTATTTTTTCACCACGTAGTCTAAACTCTATAACGTCGCAAATAAAACCTTAAAAGTAATATAATTCATTCACTGAATTTAACTGCTCATAATTTTTAACGCATAAAATATATTATATTGTATACTTTATTTTAATTATTAGCATGTACCTACGGCGTGTAAAACGTTGATAATATAAAAATCAAGGTTTATTAATCCGAAATTCTTAAGCCCGTATAATAATTTATACTCGAAATGTTTAACGGAATTTTTTATATTAAATTCAATCCTTACACGGTTAAAATATGCGATAAAAAGTTTTCCCATTATAACTTTCTAGATTTAAACCGTCCAAATAACGTTAGCCAACAGATGCCAAGAGTACTCAAACACCGGCGAACGACTTATAATTTTATACGAATTTCGATAATTTTTTATCAAATTATAATATAGAATAAATTACGTTTTATTATAATCTACATATTACGCGTATTACGAGCAACAATCGAATTATGACGTTGCGTTAATCTGAAAAAATTACGCGAAACTCGCGTTTGTATGTGCCGTTTAAATTTACGACCACATGATTTCACGACGATATATTATAAGATTGGAATTAACACGTTTTTTCCGGTCCACCGGTGTATTAAAATATACAACACGACTTTGCACTTATGCGCCTGCGTTAGTGGATATTATTACATGTTTCTTCTTTTTTTTTTCTTCTTTTTTTCACTTCATTTAAAAGCGAGTTCTCGCGATTCGGACTTTTCTACTGCGTATACGTATAATATTTTTCCTGGACTTCGCGAGACGATAAATATAACGACTTTGCACGGCGTGATAAAATATTATTTTCCATTGTATTAAGACGTTTGCGACGGCGTACGCGTTTTACGACAATGGGCGGACGGGACGTAGAAAAAAGATAAATAAATAAAAGTAAAATAAAAATAAACAATTGTCGGGTTTCGTTTTTTTCACAGGCGCGAAAATTGGTTATAATAATCTCGTTTCTTCCGCGTCATTGTCGCCGTGCATTGTATTGTACGCTATTCCGACGACGACGATGGCCTCGACGATCTCGCGTGCCGAAGGGATGGGGAGAAATAACCGTTTCTTCTCGCCATCCCTTTGGCAAGGGTGTAAACAACCGCAACAAAAACGTGTCACGCCGAATCGCAAGCACGGGCCTGGCGAGCATACCATGACGTAGTTTTGAGCCGTCGGCCCGCACCCTCCCCGTAAAAATAAACCCCCTGCAGGGTAACGCCCCGACTTTATTGTTGCCGGATCCGTGATAAATTTACTCTTATATATAACGCGGTGTTGTAATCCTTTCCCCACGTCACGGCATCACGGTCCAACAGTACATACCGTTTTCGGCCATGGTGGGTATTTCGAAGCACTTGTCCTCCAAGGTGGTAATATTATTTCAATAATTGACGAGTACAATAATTATTGTATAGGTAATTATGCTACATCGACTGCTATTACTTTTGCTCTACCGCGGACGTTTCTTCCAGGCGAAATTTATCGTCACCCTAACCCCCCACGGCAGTAAAAATCGACGCGATACGTCATATTACGACCTACAAGTAACGAAACGAAAATTTATTATTATTATTATTTTACTTTCGACGAACGATAACTATATTATGTATACCCATATGATGATGCCAATATCTTTAGTATTGTACACATCTCCGAGTTCCAAGTGTCGTTAAATATCTTCGACCATATTTCACTCGGCGTGTTGCGAACACGCGTATGTATATATACATATTATATTTATATCAACGTCCCCAGGCGACCGTGGTTACACTGTCGCTTGTACGCGCTACACTATGCCATCTAGAGATGAAAAAAAAAAAGTTGTTACTCCTTGTTACACTTCCTTTTTGACGACCAAAGAATTTCAATCCCCGTGACCGAAAGCCTCAGGAGAATTGAGTTCGGCTCCCAATGGTAATTCGAGTCAAATGCTCGTCTAAAAATCAATACGCTTCTATAGGTATAATAATATAACATTGCAAACAAGAAACAACCGACCCAATTGTAAATAAATACAATAAATACATACACAAACCTACATCTGAAATGAAAATTAATTAATTTGAATAAGACTTGACGATTCGTCATGAATTTACTGTCGTTTAAACGATAATATAACGTCGATTATGTGTATGGCAACATCGACTGAATTCCGAAGTCCATTATTCTGAGACATTACATGAAAAACAGACAATGGATGATGGAAATATTTAATAAATTATTATAATACGACGTCTATAATAATGAAACGGAAATCGTATATTCCAAGTAGACAAAATGAAATATAAATAACCTTCGTCGTAAAGTAATTGATAAATTATAAAAATATTTTACAATATAATTTAGATAAAATTACATTTAATAATCTTATATATTCTATTGATTTTTAATACCGATAATAAATTAACATTTTTTTAATATCTGATTATTATAATTAAGCAAATTTCCGGATAATCTACGCCCTAATTTATTAATTTTTAATATAACAAAATTATAATTAATAACATCGAAACATAAATATATACGCAGTACAAACAGAAAATTTAAATTGCAAATTTCGATCGTTCGTAAGCATCATTTTGACTTTGTCATTTCGGTATAGTTTGCATTATTGAAAACACTGCCACAAAACGACAACTAAATTTTGACGATTTTCAAAAACCACAAATCCGCCAAGCGAAATAGCGAAGTACTCGTATAATAATATTATATACAATGTTTATAATCGCTGTTTTTACGATAAAAATTTTGCTATGTCGATAATCGAACACAGTAGTTTGAAACTATTATAAACTCCGTAAACCCTTATATCGTATATTTTGACGTTTATAACATGAATGTATGGATTTGAGTCCCTAACATAAGGTTAATGTTTCACTAAGTAGCGCGCACGTGAGATGTAGACACGGTTAAAGTTACGTCGAATATAAAAAGTGTGGCCCGGAAATAACTTCCCCCCGCACTAACCTCGACTCACGGTAGTTACTGGAAAACGACCGGTTAAATAATTTCTCAGTATATTATATTATAGTGTTTGTGCGACACCCTCGTCGTTTCGGAGGAGTAAATTATCGAGTAAAAAAAAAAAAAAACCCTGTATAGCGTCCTTTTTCATCCTGTATATAATATAATACCGTATATATATATATATATATATATATATATAAAATATACATTGCGTTATATAATTCGATACGCATTTGAAATGCAAGAAAGCACGCACTCTCCGGTCGATGGCCCTAAGAAACGTGATATGTTTTTGAACATATCATGCGGCGGCGGACTTAAGACTCCGCCGTGGCACCACACCCTCTAGACGATCCTTTTCGGGGGTGAAGAGCGTTTTGGCAATTTGTCATCGAGCGATAAATCCACACTCTCACACACACGCATGTTTTTGTTATTATACACGTATAATATATTACATTAAATATAATATGCAAATATTGTGGGCGAGGACATATACAGACCCGCAAACCCCTTTGGTCGGGGATCGGATAGAGAATGGTCGAGAGTATAACGTTACACGGCGAGTAATAATATAATTATTATTATTATTATTATTATTATGATCAGTAATCACGTTTCGCCGGATATACAAGACGAGAATATACACTCGCGTTGATAATGATATACGATACACACTACATATATACATATACATATTATACGTAGGTACACATAATATAATTTTACGCGACTTAACAATAACATTATACAATTATATACGTTTGTTCGGACAAAAATCAAAACAAGCGGTTTGATCGCGGGCCCGGGACGAATGAGCACCGAATTAACGCCACGCACGACATAATTTATACCTAATATTATAAATTTATAACCCTCCAAACATTTTATATACACGATATTACTACGCATAATAACATAATATATTATTATATTGTATAATAACGTCTTCTTCTCGGAGCCCGACTGTATATAGTCTAAAATCCTATTAATATTTAAGCTCTTTAAACGAAAACCCTATGTAGTACGAGTGTTATTAACATAAATTACATTTAGACGGTTTCGACTGAGAAGAGACACAGCGGGTTTTCGTATATATATATATATATATAGGTACCCTGTATAATATACCGGTATAATTGTCAAAAGTTAATATATCACATGTAATATATAAAAGTAAGATGTAACGATTCTCTATTATCGATAGATATAGTACGACGCTCGAGGTATTTAATCCTTTCGGACGTGCTCGCAGCCAGCCGCTGCTCGGCGGACGGACGAGGCGAATAACGAACGGAATTAAATTTCGCGAGATATACTCTCTTGTAAAATCGGCATTGTTTAATATTTACGTCAGGTCGGCCCGACCACATCAATCATGAGGAATTTTTTTTTTTTTTTTCATCCCTTCCCACACTATCCGCCGCTGTCTCTATTCGCTCTGCAATATATATAGGCCGCCGTCGTAATCTCCCGACGCAATTACAACGTCCCCCATATACCCCGTACATCGTGTAGCCCACCATTAATTATCATTTTTCGAACGTGTGGATGTCGAGAGGGCGCGGGATCGGTATACAAGAAAAAGGGATTAATAATTACCGCCGCAACGCAGAATCTGAACGTGATATAAAAAGGAAAATATAGTGAACCGGAGACGTGTATATTTTATATATTAAAAATAAAAATAAAAAATAGCCCAGACTAGGGGCTTGACAGGACTATAAAAGACACGCACATAAACGGCGGTGGATATACCTATATACATATATATATAGGTATATAATATATACCAGACGTGGTATATATAAATATTACTAGCATAATAATTGTGTTTGTGTGTAAGTTGGGTCTAGTAGGTATAGACGAGGCATAAAAGCGGTATCCCCGCATTTTAATTTCGAGTTTGTACGACCAATGCCCGAGGGCCACCACTGGTGTTGAGTGGTGACCGATAGTGGCTAATTAAAACGCCGACGTATTTTCAACGACCGCTTTTTATTTTAATGTCAACCAGACGCATCATATATTTAAACTAGAAAAGGATTTATGGCGCACCTGTATACGAGTTTCCGTTCAATTATAATATTTCTTAAAATAAAAATATTATAACGGTGTTAAAAATCTTCGTTATCACATGGTATATAGGTTTAAAAATCAATATGAAACGTACAATCGGAATATATTGTATACTTTATTAACACGTCGAAAAAAAAACGAGAAAACTAGAGAAAACGGCTGATATGAATGAAATAAATTTATTGTAAAACTTTGTAGCCTATAACCTATAATAAGACGTGTTTTCGATAAAAGTATTGATTCGTGAACGAAATGTTGTTTTACATAAAGACAAAGGTATATATTACTATAGTAATAAAATCATTCAAATATAAATCGTATGAAAAGACGATTATTTTCACAACGGTATATTATGACATGGTATACATGATATTGTCAAACGAATTTAAATACACACAAACCGATAACATTCGTGTTATCGTTACTTGTATGTGCTCGTTGTTTTAATTCACGTCGAAATTTAATAAAAAAAAAAAAAAAACCGCAAAATAATAATTAAGTAAGGTACGCGCGCCTGTCGTGTGCATATTTTTATAAGTCACGTACCCTTAGTTATTTACGCATCGAATTCTCTCGAATAACGCGCCGATTAATAACGATTTCACATTATACGAAGTACAATAAAATACAAGTCGAGGGACGTTTTTTTTTTTTTCGAGTTTCCCGTTTAATGAATAAAATAGTAACAATCGTTATAATAATATGTAGTTCGTTAATTCCTATATATATTATTTAAAAAAAAAAAAAAAAAAATGTACTCTCGTGCAGGCACGTCGAATGCAAATAATATTGTTATGACTCGCAGCAGACTTTCGGGTTTCATTTACCGGGGGGAAATCAACGACATATTAAAGTAATTTTTTTTTTCTCTTCTGGAAACACAGCGAGGGTTGATTGTATACGAACTCGAAAGTGAATGTATAGTAATTATTAATTATTATTAACAGTCATGTAATATAATAATCACATTTTGGTCGTACAGAGATTGTCAAAGAGATGGTTATTATTACTTTTATTTATAGACAATTAGTAATAATTGAGAATAATAATTTTAATTAAATTAAAAATGTCATGGTAGTAATAACGATATATTATATAATATACTGAGTTTCTCACTGTCTCATACCTATTTACCAATATTGTGATACCTACGTCTGCGAAAGATTAATAATTTTGAATGCTGATTTGTTCTTAAATAAGGCAGTATAGTTATATATTGTACTACCTTAATTACTTTTTTTTCAAAAAAAAAAATAATCATAAAATAGTAAAAAACTTTTTATTTATTAAATTATGTGAAATTTAAAAATAATCAATTAAAAAAAAAAAAAAATTGTATAATAATTTTGATTTGTCTACCTTTATAATTACGTTAAGTCGAAATTTTTTGGTAAATTTTTAATTTTGTTGAAAAATAAATTAATATTCCAGGTTATTAATTGTAAATATTAATTAAATTATAATATACAATGCAAAATTAATATAATCATGATGTAATTAATGATTATGTATTACTTAGAATCTAGATGATAAATTTGCCTTTATTATTTAAAATTTTGCAGATATAAAATTAATTATCATTATTGATAATATGAATGAAAATAATGATTATAATATAAAAATGTATATTATTTTATTACAATAAAATAATGACAAAGAATATTTCATTTTTCCGTTAAATAAAAAACAACAATGAATGTAAGGAAATGTAACCATTAAAATTTCCACATAAATATACTCATTAAATGTTTTTTTTCTTCAAATTTCGCATAATTTAAAAATATATATATATATATAAATAACTTTATAAAAAGTTAAGCAATTTCTTTTATTTTTTGTGCGATGTCTTCTTTAGAACAATAATATAATAATGGTGATATAAAAAATTATTGTCCTGCGCATCTCCTAAGTTATAATTCTAGATAAATTATAACTTATATTGTAAATAGTAAATAGATCTAAACAATTCTGTATATATATAGTATATAATATTATTAATTAGATGTCAGAGAAAAAGTATCTCGTCGTAGTAAATATACGTCGCCGGGTGAAATAATCATAATAATAATATTATGGCCAACAGCCATTTTCTAATAGGTCACGACTGATCCGGAATGCTGACACTATATTGCGATTCCATACACATCCATCATGTCGTTCTAATTTCCGGTGTAATACATTATTATTATCCGTATAACATCCGCGATAATAACGATATTATTATTATCATTACTATTATTATCATTATTATTATTTATGTATTATTATTATTATTATTATTATTATTATTATTATTATTATTATTA
>JAIUCT010000018.1:2793353-2828435 GCA_021307375.1 Tetraneura akinire | reverse complement strand
TATTATTATTATTATTATTATTATTATTATTATTATTATTATTATTATTTTTTTTTTAATGACTCGAATTTAGAGACACTAAATAGTAGATATTATAAAAATATGATATGTGAATATAACGTAAAGTTATAATTTAATATAGTTAAAGGGTCATCGCCGGTGTTGTTTTCACAAAAATTCGCTACGTGAATTCTGTTCTGTCGGCGAGCTTTTATTAATGTAATACAATATTATTACGCTGTTATAGTAAACGTGTTTGTGCGAGGTCGCGATCCTTTAGCCAAACACATGTTACTCGATTGAAACGTAACTCAGAGGACCCGTATTATACGTACACTTGACCGGAAGTACGATATCATATTATATTTTGATGAACGGAAAAAAATATCGTTTTTTTTTTTTTTTTTTTTAATATTTTCCCCCATTATGACGAACGTTGCAGTTTTTTCGATCGGTTTAAAGAAAAATAAAATAAAAAATCACTGCAGAAAGGCGCTATTGTTTTATTTTTTAAAAAACCACGAGTCTAATATAATATAATATAATTTTTTATAGGTTAGGTAGATACAGAATCGCGTCCATCACATTTTCGGCGATTACAACCGTAATCCGAATACTCGGCGTGTTCGCGAAACACTGCAATTACATAATATAATATTATATTATATTATTTATCTTGGAATCGTATTAATTTTCCTCGAGCGCCCTCGATTAAATTAAATATAACCTTGAAACAGAGATGCGGTTTCGTCCTCGTAAAGAAGATTCCTTTACATCTTGTCGTGAAACGTGATTTCCGAAAAAAGACAATTCTAGACCTGTGATTGGTATAGAAGATTATGGTTAAGTTTAATCAACCACTGCAAGTTAACAGCAATTTATACTCACCTATAACGCTTCTATACCGCATAGTTGAACTCAATCCTATCATCAGGGCCGAGATGTATCACGTTTCACGACAAGTTATGAAGACGACTTAAGACGCGTTTTAGCGTTAAAAATGGTTACGTCGTTCGATCGAGGATATTTCATGCGAATGACCTAAATAACATTTCGAGACGATCGACGTAACATAAACGATTCGTCTTCGCGAAGCGTAACGGTATAATATTCGCTCGTCGCGTTCATAATAATAATAAATACTTATTTATTGTAGTTCGTTAACCCCTTCGTATAAAGACGCATACGAGCGATATTAAAATAACAAATAATTATCATTACGAGTGTATAACAACAATACTAGTGTAATAATATGACATATGAGCTCTGATTATTATTATTATTATTATTATTTTTATGTATTATGTGTGTGTTTTTGCGAGTATGTACACCTCAAGTGAACTCGTGAAAATCGAAACAATACGACTTGGTATATCGTTTTGAATACGATACGCGACTTACGCTCTCGCTTCGTTGAAACCCCGCGGGAAACGCGTGCGTCTGTTGCCCCGAATATTCGAAATTCGAATTCACTCAAAACGAGAATATTAATTTTATATGTTTACGACAAAGGGTGAATTTCCCACCGCAACTACACAACTCTCGACGTTATATATTACGGTAAAATTAATGTATTATGATAATAATAATTTAGACAAGAAACGAATGGACACGAAAATATCAATTTTCGATCAATAATTTGTATATTATTTTAAAATCTTAATAAATTATTACAACGATTGATCAAAATAATATAATAAATAAATTTAAATTAATTAAAACTATAATATATAGATCATACGAATTATTCGTGATTTTTCGTAAGGTTAGGTTATATATCGAATAAACGCGACAGGATCGAGATATTATTACGGTCGTTATCGTCCAAAAACGATTTTATTGAAAGTATTACTTCTCTGCGTGACTAACTATTGTTTATCCAGATATTTTTCGCTTTAACTCAGCGCGAGATAAACCTCATAGCGCACGTACATAATAATTTAATATATTATTATTATTATTATTATTATTATTATATCGAACGCCATAAATCATAACGCGTATAAACATAATACTTCTTCGGCTCGCGGGATCTTTGCGCAATAATTTCGCGCGTCCGAAAGTTTTGCGATAAATTACATTTCATGGCCTACCGGTTTTCGGAATCCAAACCGAATGCGCTGGCGATGCCGTCGGTTAACGTTATTTGAATATTTTATACCTATCGGCCGACGGCGGCGAGTCCGATCCTAATTGCGTAGTGATTTATGACGGGTTGCTGCGGTCTACGCGAGGACACGCGTACGAACACGCGCACAGCACTCACATTCTGGCGTGAATTTTACTGGCTTGTATCGCATAGCTTTATTTCCTCCGTCCGCCCGTTTTCATCCCTTACCGCGAATTTTGACAAACCCCCGCGCGTTCGCTATGGACTGGGCCTGAGTCTCGGACGGCGAGTGGAGGATGTGCACGACGTATATAAGGACACAACAGAGCAATACAACGTTAAAACAGGACGACTTGCAGTGGGAAACAATGACAGTCTCGGCGGGTGTGGGGATCAAAATGAAAAATGACAGTTGACCGGGGTTCTTCTGTCGTCAATCAAAATGTCACTGGAGCCTCACGCTATATTATAGTCACCCCCGACGCGCGACGTCCGTGTAGTTTCCGGCGGTATACGAGCGAAACCGCCGAGGCGGTGACCGGCGTACTTACGGTTACAGTCCGCTCTGTCAAGGGATCTCCATCGCCACCGACCGGCCAATCCCGTGTCCGGCATAACTGTACGACACTATAATGTGTCCTTTAATTAGACACTGAGGCGTGTTCACAGTCGGAGGGCGAGGGAGGTTCTGAAATGAGATTACGTTGCCCGTCAGCTAAAACCTTTTTGGATAGTTCACGACCACGACCGCTGTTGTCGGGCACATTTTACGTAAATGTACCTACCCATATCGGTGGTTGGCTTATTATTATTATTATTATTTTTTTTTTTTTTTTTTTGTATTTCATTAGCTCGAGAAATAAATAAAAAAATAACGACCGCGAGCGAAAAGACTGCAATTCACAACTTTCGCCATATACCTAGGTCGTATTAAATTAATATGGGTACTATACAATTCTTTAGAAACTAATTATTTTGGATTTGCTTCATTTCCATTATCATTACTCTTGGGGGAATACTAAAATGACAAAATTATTATGTTATTTGCAATAAACTTATTATACCACCGGTGTATATAATGTATAATATAATCAACTAAATAAAATAATTATTTTTGTTACCTGTAAACAAATTAAAATTGGTTTTTTTCAATTTAAATAATAAATTATAATGGAACTATTAAGAACAATAATTACTATAGGTGTTATTTTTTCTTGCTATGGAAATTTCATATCCAGATTGAATGCGTACACTATATTTTGGATACAAAATGTCGAACTCATTTTACTAAATTGAAACTAAGATAGAAAATAACATAAAATATATCGCGTGACTATTTTCCAATATATATTGATAGTAATACAAAATATATTCAATTAATTCGACTACCTAAGTACCTACCTACTAATATATACACAATTTTCAGTTATTTAATTAATAGGGTTTCACCGAGTGATTTGAAAATTATTTCGAAACGAATAAAAAATAACATCGATTTCGTTATTTCTTATAAAATGTTTGCAATATAAACAACGCGCATGAATTATAAATTAAATATAAAATGCAAACGAATAAAGTGATTAAAACAAATGAAAAAGGTAGAATATCATTTCAAGCTCATTAAAAATGTAATAGTAATTAAAAAAAAAAAAAGTATATTACATATTACAGTGGCAGTTGTAATTATAATATACCTAAAGGTTGTTAAAAAAAAAATATTAATCTATGGTTTTTAGAATAATACAAAACGCACGTAAATATATAAATATAATATTATTAAGTAGGTAATCATATTCTTATGAGGAACTAAAATATTTTCTTATTTTTACTATATATACTCGTCTTTATAAGAAATCTAAAAAGTACATTGTTGAAATGTAGTTTTGTACTTAAGCTTGATAAAAGGAAAAATATTTAATTCTACCCATACATTTTAATTTAATGAAAATAATATACACTATAAATAATACAATATAAATACCTCTTATTGGTATATTATAGTTTATAGAGTAAAGTGTATATAAGTATGAATTTGATAAAATCCGTATAAATTGACTGGAAATTAATTTGGCTGGAAAAAGAGAAGAGAACTATACAAGTTGAAGGAACTCCATCGTCTCTTCTATGATAAAGTTATATATACCATTATAATTTTGGCAAAATTGCACACGCATACACTTACATCGAACATCGCACAAATACGATATATATCGAGTTACCTTGGATGTTATCCAAAGAACAATTTAGGGTCGTCGATGGAAGCTTCCTACATGTACAAAAGTTCACATGTGAAGAAAGTTCACATAAGGCGTTCAATTGTTAATCGTGATAAAATATTTAAATATAATATCGCGTTATACGCTTAGCTGTCGTTATGAATCCAGAATATTGAAGGTGATATAATATCGTTAAACCCTTTAGTCATTCCACAATTGTTTTTTTACATGATCACGTACAATTATTTACTATATACTTCACTCTTACAATATAATCTAAAGTTTTGTTTACCTAGTAGCAAAAGAATAACGTAAAAAACTAATGTGTTAATAATTTAGCATCATCGCCATCGTCAAAGTCTTTGGCACTCAATGAAATTAAAATAAGAGGAAAGCAGAATAGTTATGTGTATATTCTGTGTAATATAATATATTAGTATTTTACACGAAATTGCATTTTTGAGAAAAGAAACACAGAATCATAAAGATTATAAAGTAATAAAGACAGTCTGTAAATTTCGTAAACATTATAAATTTATAAAATACAGAATTAAATGAATTAAGTATATTAATAAATAATTAATTTGTGTGAAAAAGTCTAAGAACTAAAGGACCGAAAACTATAATGAAGACCAAGTAGAAAGAAAAGAAGAATTCAGCAAAGATTAATATGACATGATTAGAATGTACAGACTAAGAAATATAATATAAAAGTTAGTAAACGAATGGATTTGATATAAAATATAAATGAATTAAGACAAATCAGATATGTTTTATGTAAAGAAAATTTATATAAAGTAGAATTTTTGTTATTGGTTGTGATATTAAGGTGGTACAATGGAAGAGAAATTAAAAAAAAAAAATAAGTCAAAGACTAAGGTCGCCAACTCCAAATAAATTCTTTTTTTCTTTCTTTTTTTTTAAAAAAAAAAAAAGATTTGAAAGAGAAAGAAAAAACCCATTTAAATAATAAAATAACTTGAAATTGAATATTTATTTAGTGGGAGGAAAAGAATACGTCCCCCTCGATAAGTCTATAGTTATAGACGTTAAATTCGAGTAATTCAGATATCATCATATTGTCCGATTATTATGAGCGTCATTTACAACTACGATGACAGAGTAATTGGGTTTTGTTGTGAGAAGAGTATTACTTGTGTAAAGAGAAAGTTCCTATTATATTATAATAAATTACACACGCACATATACGAGTATAGTCGATTCCTGTGCAATTATGCTCGTATGCATACAAATAAATAAACCGAAACTCATACACACAGGTGAATGATTAATTAATTTAACTAATGTACCGCTGTTTCAGTCAGCTAGATAATAATAATATGCGGTCGATTCCAACGTCGTCATAGTAGTAAGCATTGCCGTCAACATGGCAAATTAGTTTTGGCACAGATTCGACAACGACAAATTCGTTGGACGGTTCTCCGACAATATAAATTATAATTATATCATATTATATCGGATATACGGAAATAATTCGCATTAAATTATGTTATGTGCGTGTGCGATTCGGTTAATAACAGTAACATGGTTCAAAAATATTATAGTAAACCAAAACCCACTTATTATTGTAATACACAAAGACGTATAATAATATATTACGTATCGTTAATAGCCCATTTAATATATTGATTTTACGGTATCTTAACTTTTAATCTTTACAAATCTTATTATTAAATACATAACTTTACAGCTAGTACCATTTCGTTTCTTTTTTTTTTATAATATTTCTTTTTGAGAAGAAAAAAATATTATAAACCCTAATGCAATTTTATTAAATATTCAATAATATAATAATATTATACCTATACTTTCTTCTAAATAGAGATCAAACAATTATTATTATTAAACGGTAAAAATAATAAATTTATTTTTATTATAATTTCATCTTCATAAATTAATTAAAATTATTGTGTAAGTTGATATTTGTCACAAATTTTACCGACATTCGTATCGTCTACTCGATTCGTTTCATTAATATAATCCCTATTATACAACCAAATAGTTCGTTTCTGAGGTATTATTTATTCACTTATTTTGGTCAAATACATCGCATTACATGTACATTTATCGATTCCAACTCCCCTTCCATAAATTAGACGTGATTAAAATAGTAAATATGTTTAAGTAATTTTATGTCGACTGAAAATTTAGATTTTGTTTATCCGAAATTTTTAATGTATTATAATGTATTTATAAATTTTATATAAAAAAAATTATGTATATAATGTAACAACAATATTTCTTTTTCGCTCGAAAATAAATTAATTTCAACGTGTAATTATTTTAATTCGATTGCAAATCGAGTGATTCGGCCGGATAAAATGAAATTAATTTTAAATCTCTTATTATATTTTTATACACGTGGTTGATTATTTACTATGGACCCGGGTAATAACAAAAAATTGGAAATTTTATGTATTTTCTTATTCAATTTTTTTCCTCCCTGTATACTAATCATTAAAATATTATAATGATACTAGTATCGTCGATATTCGTGCACATTTTATTACATTTGTGGCAGCAATATAGCATGACGTTTATTCCACTGCCGCCGCCGCGGCTAGACGTCCGTTCATCGATTCGCGTGCGCACACCCGCCGCCGCGGAAGTTTTGCGTGTAAACAATTTTAACCGCAAACATTTTAGGACGTTTTATCCTGCCATCACCACTACCTCTCAATCCCTTAGACGATACGTCCCCGACAAACAAACTGGTATTATTTGTACCGATAAAACAGTTCCATGTCAAACGCAATTTCCAACGTTGATATAAGAAGGACAAAAAAAAAAAAAAAAAAAAAACAACACAAATAAATGCAATAAAAGAGATCGTCGATTGCTCTGCCGTAGAATCATTCAGTTCGATTGTAAATAATATTATGGAAAAAATTTATTTATTTTTATAATTATGTATTTTTATATCATTATTTATCAAATTCGATGACCTTCACACACACGACGTTAATATGATATTATCAAAACGTCATTTCCATTTCACGTAAAAATAATAATATTATTCGATTATATACTTCTATATTATATTAGATGTATATGTTAGATGTATACTTTAATTAATTTAACTTCATGACAATGGTTCTTTTTATTTTGCCAACGGATTGTGAAATATTTAAATTTATTATAAATCAAAATAAATATAATTTTCATTAAACAATCTATTGTTGAAACATTATCGTGATCGATTTTGTTAATTAACGATATTTATATCTGCAGGCACCTTTAATGATAACGTACTAATTTTATATAACCGTTTTTCGATGAAAAGTATTTTTATCAAATTATTGAGTACGTTGTACGACTGAAACGTGGATGAATACAACTCAAATGGTAAATGGTACACTTTTGTATTTCCATTTTACGATTTCAAAAATATATTCGATCGTAAAATTCGTGTGTTATATTTCCATTTCGCGTAAACATAAAAATTCAGTAAATTAAACTAAAGTGAATTTGTAAACATTTAACATAGAACGTGCACAAAATAAACGTTTGGAGCTGTTCGAATAACCCTAAGTCTAGTTAGGCAAACAATGAAACGTACGTTAAACGTATTGGTGTTGTCGTAAGAAACGTTTTTACAAGTGTACTAAGGAAAGATTTCGAAAACAAGGGTCTTGATATTAATCCGATCCACTAAACTGCTCGTTCTAATTTTGCTTTTAAAAATGAGTCATTTTCCCAAAGTAGTTTGCATTCATTGTTAAATTATGTATACAAAAAAAAAAAAAAGTACAAATTTAAATAATTATTATTCGGTTTAATGTTCAATGATAAATAAATATTCATTAGTTAACGATTTTGAAACATTCTAAGACGCGTTATTTAATTCCAGTGTAAATGATATTATCAATGATTAATAAAATATTTTCCCGTCGGTTATTTCTATTTTTATGTTATTCGTTTTTATTTTTATTTTTATCTTTTTATATTAGAAAATATGATAAAAGTGATAAAAATAAAAACGTTCCACCCGACTGTGATTACAAAATGTTAAATTATAATATTTAATAAATATTATAATTATCATAAATATTTATCTTCGCAGTATTTACGCGTATTTTCCTTTATTTCACTTGAAAATACACGCGGAAGATTTATTGTAAAAGGTAGCTTTGAATGGATTATTAAACGCATACAGAAATCATAAAACTCCTGCGTCTCGGGGGATTAACACAATACTTTATGAAATAGTTAAACGGATTATATGCGTTTAATAAATTTTTCCCGTTTTTCCGTGGATATAAAATTATATTTTACAACGAAAAACATTATAAAATATAAATAAATATAATGTATTCGTTACTTGTGTATAGGTACCGTGCATCTATGTCGTAATTGTGATATTATTATATCATTCAGATGTGTCTTTTTCTTCAAAATAATATGACTACGTAATGTAATGCACGTAATTAAAATATATTTTTCTAAAAAATAATTGAAAAATATGACTTTTTTAAAATTTTAAAATTTTTTAAAATTCCATAAAAATAATTATTTTATATAGAAAAAAAAATAGTTCTGAATTTCTGATCGCTCTGCACATGATTAAAATATTGCAATATTGTCCACAAATAATATCGCAAAATCTGGCGTTATCGTAGAAGATAATGAAGTCATTAGAAAATTTCGCAGATCGTCAGCCACACGATACTTATGTAAAGCCGGGCCTCTCGTTGTTTGGCTATCTCTTTGTTGTCCAGCCATGTCTAATCGCCATCATATTAATTTACGGAGGAACCATTGTTTTCAGTTTTCCTCTGCCTCTACAAGTACTATCGCCGACTCAACGTTATAGTCTTATAGTATTCGCATTTATCGTTAACCGCACGAAAACCGCATTTGTACCACTAATTTGATATTTTCGCACATCGGCGGATGTTAATTTCGTTCTAATCGACGGCAAACAGCTGTAAACTTCATCTTAGACGTAACTTTCTCAGAAACTAATTATTATAATAACTACAACAACAACAACAACAACAACAACAACAACAACAACAACAACAACAACGACTACGATGACAACAAATTGTCGGTGGCACAGCTGTTGGATCGATTATTTGCCCGATGTATTTAAATTAAGTAAAAAAAAAAAAATTCAAAATTGCGTCTCGAGATAGTAGGAGTACAATTATAGATAAATTATACACGTACGTCATTATGGACGTACTTAAATTCCAAATTATAAGAGTCATTCGTCTGCTTTAACAATATTCAGTAAATATATAATATTATAAAATATAATAAGATTGTTAAAACCATTTCTTGTAATCCGAAAATAATTACCAATTAAATTAAATTATTCGAGTGCGTATAGATATTATTAATATAATATATATATAAATATATCACTATAACTGCTACATGGAAGACAAAATTAAATATTGTTAAATTTTTAGATAGATTCTTTATAGAAAATAATCGTGCACTCTCAAAATAACCGAGTATCAAGATAAAATTGCTATTTATAAACTTTATAATAATAAAGGTTACAGCAAAATTGAAGTAGCTGGAAATGTATACCACTGAATGTACAAAGTCTATTCATTATATTATAAGAATATAGAATACATCATACGCGTATGAAATCAAACAGAGAGAATGTTTTTTTTTTTTCATAATGCAATCTATACATAGAATACGTGTGTGTGTTTGTTTGTGTGATAACGGACAAAAATCACACTGACTCAGTTTCGGCTGAGTCAGAGTGTTTGGATGGGTAGCGTGTTACCCGATGGGAACAAGAGGAGGGACAATTCGATTGCATTGGAGTTCCGCTCGCCAGATATTTCGTAACAATGATAGCAGTCGAACTTGGCCGGTTGGCCAAACTCCGACTGACTTTCCGGTCATATTCTCGTGGCCCGATCAATATAGTCCCTTTGCCATTCCGTCGTAACAATCACAGACTAACCCTCCTCCGCCACCGCCACCAAACGATCTTCTATCAATCTTGTCTTTCAAGAGAAAATATTCATTTAAAAATTTACTTTGAAAAAATTCGGTCGTCCCTTATACACACTGTGTTTGAATATGATTGAAATGGAAAAATATAATTTGCTCATATAAAATATTATTTTATTTAATCATACTTCCTACATTACTCAATTTAATGTAATAATAATCTATTTTGTACTAATAATTATTGATATTCATCGAATAAATATAAATAAATTACCTAAGATTATTTAAAAAATGTATGTAGGTACCAAGTTACCAATTATACGCAATTTAAATTATTAAAATTAAAAATATTATAATATTCAAATTCTAATAAAACAAAATATGTATGTTATCAGTATGTTACAATATACGTATATATATAATGTGATAAAATTTTTCTAAAAAATATAAAACTTTGAATATTACCTAAAATACTTGTTTTTATAAACATAAATATTTAATAAAATTGGAAATTTTGGTTCTTAGGTCTAAAAATTTTACTGAAGTATATTAAAATATAACTAAACATATTACCAACAAATTAGAAAAATCCCATGTCTCAATTTTTTCTATAGCTGTTCAAACTTAATATTTTTAGTGTAATCTAAAATTTTAAAATCCATAAGTAGGTATTGTTCTTATTATTTGAATATTTCTCAATAGTAAATACTAATAAAATTAACAAAAAATTTTGAAAATTTTATTGAATCTTAAATACATATTTTACCTAACTCAGTCCCAAATAATTGTAAATATTATATTTAACATTTTTTTTTTTTTTTTTTTTTTTTTTTTGTAGCTATTTAAAGGATATAAAGATGATCTAATACTGCAGTAAAAGGGATACAGGTTTAAAAAGGATAGTAAAGAGGATATATTTTGATTGAAATTTGATTGCAATGATAAATAATTACTATTATATACACTATATAGATGATTAAAACCAGAAATATTGGTATAATATAATATGAATAAAATATAAATAGGTAGGTATATAATTAAATATAATAAATTAAAATATATAATAATATTATTTTAAATAAATAAGTTATAGTGGTTACCAATGATTATATTATATAGTTCACGGCCCAGTTCCGTGGCGGCCCATGGATTAGGAATTTGGGAACCGCTGAACTAAATAATTATACGCTTAATTATGTTTATTATTATTACAGCCGGTATTGACTGCGGAGACTATATTGCTAAAATTATCGAATTTTATGATAGTCGCATAAACATTATGTAACTCTTCAATGCTTTTTAGAGAATTAAAGCAACCATTCATTGTTATTGTTAGTTACTACAATGGTCCTTCTTTGTTGTACCCTTAAAATTGTATTATAATTCTCTGCACAATGGTGAGAGTATAACAGAATTCAAACAGATAGTCAATATTATACAATTGCGATGATTACGATAGTGAACGTAAACGTGCAGTATCAACAAATACAGACTATACAGGTACGTAATAATGAACGTGAATTTTGTAGACATTTAAGGGAGATGAAACATCAAAGGCTGTTATGGTAGAATTGCTACTAACGCGATGTATAGATGTAAAGCTCTCGCGTAGGTATATACACGTATATATTTAGTAACTAGGCAGACTACTTTGCAGATTGTTGAAAATCACTCATTTTATACAACAAGAACATAATAAAAACTCTCAGGAATGTCTTTTATGTTTTTTTTAAGTAACCTAACCAATTAAATCGTTTAAAAAATAAAAGAAAGAAAGAAAACATTAATTGAAATACGTTTTATTTTATTTATTACTATTACATGCTTTAATAATATTATTATGTATTGATCTACGCGCACCAGTCACGAAACAAGTCAATCAAGTACTATGACGATATATGAATAGTAACAACCTAATAGTCATTTGTACTTTAGGTATTAATTAAAATACGAGGATAGTTTTATATTCCGTCGGGAATAAACTAGGACAATTAAAACTTAACCGAAATGCTGTGAGAGAGTGATTGATTGAAACAACCAATATGCACGTCGAAACCGCATGATTTGTTTTTTTTTTTTTTTTTTTTTTTTGTAAAAACAAAGTATAAAAGAAATCAAAAGAATAATTATTGTTCGTTCCTTTTTCTGGGTAAAATTCCCAATATGACTGCGAGTAGTACAAGAGAGGGATTGAAAACCACAGGGGATTGAAACCACGATTATAGCGACGACGTACGAGGGTACCCTTGAGAATGGGATTTAAATTATAAAGAAAGCGTCCGCCAGGCTTTACAGAAATAACAATAATAATAATACGAAAAAAAAACCATTTTCAATGACTATATAGATTACCTGCAGGTACCAAAATAAGTATATGCGTAAACACTCACGACAATCAAAAATTTACCTGAAAAAATCATGCAGGATCTCAGGTTCAATGTACCCTCTTGAGCCACGCAATTATTTAAACCCACGTATCGGCACCCTTCTCTTTTTGGTTGGGGACACGCATGTACTGAATTACAAATGTGACCACACCAAACGCAAATAAACAACTTGTTCGAATTAACCCCCAAAAGCTTCATGCAACAAATGTAAACTCCCAACCGGATTCGGGATTGAAATGGCTCGCTTAAAAAGGTCATCGCGTACACCTTTATTATTGTATAAGATAAGCCGATTTTATAATACTCCCTCTCACAAGTTGCAAATCGTAAATACCGTTCGGCTCTCCCCGGGCACAAGCGACTTGCACATAACCACTAAACCCTTTATTACGGCAGTTAGCATAACATGTAAAATTACGCGTACTGTATACCCTGCATATAAAAGTAAAAAAATTATAATAAAAATTTCACAAATTCGCTTCATTTTTAACTTTTCTTCAGTTTGTTAAGTGATGTTTTATCATTATAGTCTTAAACTTCTACCAAAACTTCTCGTGTACACCAAAAGGTTATATGACACTTCGTATTTCTTCTCTTGTTCTCTCAAATAATTAATTTACCTATCCTTCTCCGTTTATTTCAATTTTTCTCGTGCTTTTTGCGTAACAATATACCTACCACTAAATCTTTGTTCTTTTAAATCGTTATAAAATGCAATAAT
This sequence comes from Tetraneura akinire, assembly GCA_021307375.1. Taxonomy (NCBI): domain Eukaryota; kingdom Metazoa; phylum Arthropoda; class Insecta; order Hemiptera; family Aphididae; genus Tetraneura; species Tetraneura akinire. Next base: position 2,815,058 of record JAIUCT010000018.1, on the reverse strand, counting down.
ATAATTACAATACATATCTAAAATTTGTCGGTGACGACTTACCGGTATGCGTTCTCAAGTGGGCTTTCAAGTGAGAACTTTTCGTGTACACTTTTTCGCAGCCAGGATACTTGCATTTGTGTATCTTTTTTGCGGCGTCCGGTGACAGTTGAAGTCGTGGGTGGTAAGCCGCTGTGGTGGTGATGGACACTACTGGAACTTGAGTGCCTGTAGAATTCTCATGGTGTGACAGCGATGACGAAGTATTAGCGATCGTCACTGCGGCGACGGTACCGGCTGTCGTCCGGTTGTTACAGGTGTTAGTGCTGGCGTTGCTTGTTGTAGCGCCGGTGTTCGATACAGCTGGTGCCTGAAGGGTGACCTTCAGCAGATGGCCTGCAGTGGTAGTGACCGACGTGGCTTTGGTGGCGGCCGCGGAGGTTGAGGCCACAGTCGTTGACGAACCCGCCATGCTGGAGGCCGCCTTAGATGCGGATACCGCAACAGTGGCGGTAGCGGTTGCCGTGGACGCAGCAGCCGAAGAAGACAACAGTGCTGCCACTACGGACGGCGACACGTCGGTCTCGTCCGGTGGACTCGGTGGAGGCGTAGCAAAACCGGACCAACACGTGGACGGTGAGCTACTGTTGGACGTGACGCTACTTGCGCAATCCAGTCCGACCTCGACCTCTACTCGTGTCGACCACGTTGTCAGCCACGGCGATTCGGAACGGGTGGGCGAAGACGATACCATCGGTTCTTCCTTCAGGTAACGTTCCATCTCGTAACATGTCTGCAAAAGTAAAATAAAAAAAAAATAAATAAAAAACACTCTAAATTTTCTAGACTGTGAAAGTTGTAAAAATTAATCTCTGCAGCACACACATACAGTTTATAAATTTTTTTTTTATGTATTATGCGAATAAATGAAAATCCGTACATGGTACATTTATAATACTGTTTCTCTTGTAGATTTATCAAGTACTTTGTAATATTAACTTATTAAATAATACCTACGTATATATATGTGCAAAGTAATATATTAATATGTTGTTTACACAATTGTTATATGCACGATTCAAAAACACGCACACACTGTGCACTACGGATTTATTGGTATATGTACCCTTATCATAGTCGTGTGATATAATTTAATCTGTTGTACCCAACATGTATACGCAATTTAATAGAATAAATTATCCTTTCCGCGTATAGTCATTTATTCTTCGTATGTATATTACGCAGTATTGCATATCATTATATACAATCCGTATAACTTATGGCTATTTAAGGTACAGAATTTGTAATATGCATTTCCATAAATTTTATGTAGAAAAAAAAGAATTTTAAATAAATAAAATTATTTTTACAAACACTCGTATTCTATACATATATAAAATATCGATAAGAACAAAATTAATTATAATAAAAAAAAAAAAAAAATGTAGGTATTAAATCATATAATAAGAAGCTATTTGAATGAAATATCGCGATTTTTCATTACATTATATGTTTACATAATCATACGTTACCCGTAAGAAATACAATTTATCGACATTCGAGTGCATTTTATAACGAAACCTCTAGTTATAGGTAATAAAAATGCGTTTATGCAACTTAAAATATACGGCGCATGCGTACAATAAGAGACATATTATTATTAATTAAATTATATTTTTAAAAAAACGCTCGCTTAGCGGTATATAATATAGAAAACTTAATACTTTTATTGGTCTTTGGAAATGTCGATTTAACGTAAAACTATATACAGTACCTTATACATAATGTCGAGAGAAAATTATACATATATAAATATAAACAGCTGACTACGCTTCTTATTGTTTTATTTCTCTTTAAATTTTCAACGATATGCAGCGAGCAACGGGTCAACAACCATTATTAATGAATATATTTTTTCCGCTCAATTACACGTTATCGCGCATCCTAGATAATGACTCTCGACGAAGTATGAAACATTCCGTTTATATATAGGTCATGACACTTTAACGGAACAATATAACGAGATCTGCAAGAGCCCAATTATCTAATTTTCATCATGTACACGAGTGACCACAGCGTGTTATCTAACATCGTAACTTGATAATGATTTCGTAATAATTTTCTACAGATATGTACAATACGTATTATATTATCATTTATCATGAATATCGGAACGTAATATGCGTAATAAAACGCGACAAAGATATAAAAAAAGTAGTTATATTATTTATGATAAAAATAATTTTTTAAAAAAAGAGATATTATAACAAGAATCAAAGGTTAACTGTAAATAATTATATGCGTTTTTCTATTATATTATTTGTATTGTAATAATTTATTGCTTCGTTGCTCATTGTCCAATCGTTATTTCCGTTCAATGAAACAATACACTGATAATATTATAGTTTCCTACCTATTATCACGCAATGATTTCTATTTTTACAGATAGAAAGACAATTTAATTGTAAATTATATTATTCGCCTTTCGCGACTACCATATTAATATTTGTAAACGACGTACAAACGTATATACAACCGAACTGGAAATAGCTCGCGTTCGATAGTAAAAATTATGCTCGAAATATCGTGTACAAAATAATAATATATAATAATTCTTTCGTATTGAAACGCGAAAATAAATAAAATTATTAACGACGGGAAACGAACTAGGGACGAAAAAATTCGACCGAAAGACGGATGACGTGCGGAAAACAACTAGTACTGTCAGTATATTAATAATAATAATAATAATAATAATAATAATAATAATAATAATATATCGCTAACTGCAGATAGGGGACAAGTCCATTTTTATCAATTTTGATTTTATTATCATTTTTCATTAAGCACGCGTAAATGCATCGTTTACTGCAAATAGGAGTCAAATCCGATTATCAAAACAATAAATATACTGTTTGGAAATTCTTGTTTACTATAGAAAGGGAACATGTCCATATTTGGTTTTTGATCATTCCTGAAAATTTAGGAAAAGTGGACTTGTCCCCTTTCTGCAGTTAGCGATTCATATAGTATTTATTATAATAGATAAGACGGACAAGGGAAAAGTGTACGACCAAATAGTATACACGTATATATTACAAGGCACGATATTCCGAGCGTCCTGTATACACATCTGTCTCTTCGTGAATTTCGCCTTTTCTCAGTTCTCACCCCGAAGTCAATTAAAAACAAGCTGACAAATGTCTCCGGATAGAAGCACGAAAACGGCGTTTGTTTCACATTGTGTATATATATACACTTGTATTTTATAGGATCGTCGGGTGTGTCTGAACAGAGCAATGTCGGATAAGAAACTTGTATATATTATTATTATTATAATATAACACGCGTTTTCTCTGCGAACACATGGGCGACAAATAGCGTTTTCTCTGTCGTTTCTGTATGGTGTGCGCAGAATAATGGCTTTTTGTCGAGTTTTAACGAGCCGCGAACTTCATGTTCTACGCCCGTGGAATAACTTAAGACCTCACGCATCCGTTGTTCGCCGGAGGAAGAATAAACAAACGCACCCGCCACTGTCGTCGAACTTATCCGCGAGCGCGTTTTCATACGCTCGATACACATACCATTTATTATTATTGTTATTATAATTATATAGTCGATGATAATAAACGACATTTTCTATAGTTGTAGAAATAAAACGAAAACTTTCGGAAAACATAAAAATTAAAGAAAATCCTCACACGACTGAATCGCGTGTATCTCGCGTTTCATTTTTCACTCGGTCGGCGTCGACTATTTTGCCCGTACACGAATTTCCATAAAAATACTATATAATATTATTACGACTCTTATACCGCGTGTGCGTTCTGTATACCTTTACGGTAAATTTAATTTCATTCGGAGTAGAGAAAAAAAATACACGCAGATAATCAATATCGCATGTTGGAGCCGGCCGTCGTATCAACGTTTTTTTTTTCCTCTCCCCGTCCGACGGGAAAACAAATCGCTATCCAGTGCATCGAGTGCGGGGTAGTTTGCCGCATCAATCTCCGCCGCCCGAAATCTGTTCGTGCTCGATTACGACTTGAAATTGAATCCATATTTTATACGGACCGATCCGGCTGGTGACGGCCGTTTTGTCCAATCACGAATAAATCATGGTCCGATATACGTAGTGCGCAACGAAAGGATGGCTGCGAAGGGGAGAGGAGCACACGACATAAATACGATACATTTATTTTTATTTTTAGACGACAGTTTTTTTGAAAACCGCAAGTATAAAAAAAAAATACGTCTCTCCACCCCCGAGGCGGGTAACGAATTCCTCGTTTTCGAAATACGTAATTTTTTTTTTATTATTAGGAAGGGGGTAGGACGATTTTTGGACGATATTTAAAAAAAAAAAAAATGTCAAATCTTGTATTAAAATGTAAAATAGGTAATAACAATATAAACGTATGCAGGACCACGACGGGCCATTAATCAAAATCGCAATAACTCTCGGACTATACGCGAGCAATAAGAATAATATCGTCGTTTTGTTCGCTCGGTTGCACGCTCGATATTTATTTTATTGCACAGGTTTGTGTCTCGTTTCGTTACATAATACTTATAATATTGTTATTATTATCGGGCCGGGTAACGTGACAAGGGCGGATCCGCAGTTTGTAAAATCGGTCGCGACCGTTCGCGTACGTCTTTTGGTATTCGTCGCGCGACGCGACCGTGCCGGACTCTACGCGTTGTTTATGTACAATTACCGATTCGGATCACGTTTTTCCGAGACTCGGCCTTTGTTTTTGCTGATGACAAAAGCTACCCGGAAACTTTACATTTCCCCGACGTCACTTGGACTTTGTCGTGTACGGGCACTGAGAACAATGCGGGGTAAAAATGCCTTCTAAGATGGACTTTTTTTTTTATACTATATTCCATCCGCACCGTCGTCGTGAATCGCCCTCTGGATCCTCTGGATTGGTTGACGACGAAAAAAGTGTGAAAAATAAACTGCGAAAAAATGCGCACGTAATCGTCGTACAAAGTATATAATAAATGTGAAAAAACTCGACGACTTTATTAAGAGCATTTTTAAAATATATTATTATACCTCTATAGCATTATATAGACAATTATTTCGCGTTAAAAAGACACGAAGAAAATCGTACAAAAGAAATCGCCGTTTATCTAAAAGTACGTGGCCCGCACTTCTTAATTATATCGAGCGGACAATAAGAATACAGAAAATAATTTCGTGCGCGTACGCGCGTATTTATCTACGCGGGAACAATAAATATTAAGATTTATTCAACACGCGTAGAATTAGGAGGGAACGTCGTAATCATTTCTGTGTGTGTGTGTGTGTTTTGTCTCGAACGTGTATTTACTGTGCGCCCCGTGAAAGCACAAACTCAAATATTTAACGGGAAATGGTGAAAATAATAATATAATGTTATACTTAGGTTTATAATAATATGCATTTCGAATTTTAGCTTACACATTACACGCGAGAAACACCCGCCCATTAACGATATTAAACTAGAATCCTCTGCATCATTTGTCTTGTTTCCAGTATTTTTTTTTTTTTTTTTTTTTTATATTTATTCGTAGTAATAGGAAAAAATACACAGAACATTTAATCTACTCAAATAGATTAAACTATATTATACACATATTATTTATATAGTGAGAGGGAGGATGTCGTATAATTTTCCTTAAATTTAATTTAACGCGATCGGTTTTAATAAATGGTTTTATCCGTTTGAACGGTTTAAGTAAAAACAATTAATGAATCCGTGTATAAAGGCACGACGTTATTCATAAACGTATAACGTAGTATTGCAAACATTATAATAATACGATATAAACAATAACATCAAACGCACGTAATTTGAATATTATATACGAAAACCACTCGTATAATAGTTGTTCTTATCATAACAATATTATTATAATACAATATGTATAATAGACGCATATTGTTCTGGTTTGGTCGACGTGATGTCATGGAAATAATGCAATATTTTTGGTAAACAATACGCGCGTACGAGAGGATGATAAAATTTATGACCGAACTTGGTCACCGTCAACAACCATTATATCATGCCTGATGACCACCCGGTTACGATTGTGGACCACAGTATGCGTTCCCGCAATCGGATAACCCTTTGATAATAATCGAAACAGCATCACAGAATTCGCGAACAAATAATAACGTTATTGCATTCTTTTGCGTGGTGATAACAATCGCATCATAATGGACGCAAGGACTGAACTTATATGCGATATCTTTAGACAATACTCTTGTAACAACGTATTACCTATATCATGACGGAGACAAGTCTAACATAGATTAACATCAATGTAAATAATTTAATATTATTATTATTACAGCATACTTTATAATATGTGTTGTTTCTGTTTGATTCATCAACCGAAACATAGATTTACTTTTCAACGTTTTTCGGAAAATCATCACTCGATAAAAAAAATAAAACACGTCAATAAAGAATAATAATAAAAAAAAAAAAAAAAAAACGTAAACAGAAAATGTTTCGTTTCGCAATGAAAAAAATCGCTGGAAAACCGATTCAAACGACCTATGAAATGTAATTTTGGAAAAAACTCAAATATTGTCATTTATTCTATTGTCATCACACACACGCGCGCAATAATACTATTTTTATATTATGATAAGGGTATAACTTACCCTTCATCCCTCATTATATGAAAAACAATATTTTTTGTATTTTATAATCTCATACAAGTACGAGTGTTATTGTAAATATTATTATATTAGGTTGGGGTTGTAGTGAAGTCGTTATAATGCCACGTTGTGAGAATATTTATTATATTCTACGTGTTACTCGGCATCTGCGATGACACCAAACGTAAGTCATAATAATTATTAGAATGCCATATAATAATACGGCGAGGGTCGGAATGCGAAATATTCTTTCCGAATAGTGAAATACAATATATTATTACAAATTTACTCGGCGAAACGGTCCGCAGAGAGACGTGGTACATTATATTGTATTAGACTATTTCGATCGGACGAAATAATCCATGGCAGTGGCGTATGCGAGTCTATAGTGCAAATAATAATAATAATAATAATATGTGAATGACGATCATCATAAACGATCGGAGACGTAGACTTCATTAAATGCATTCCTTGACGAACATTTTTGAAATCGTTCAACAGTGAAAAAGACTTAAATCGCTTATGGAAAGAATAGCGTACATACCCAAATAGACGGAATACAGACTCGTAAAAACTATGTCCCCGAAGCGATCGTTCTTCTAATTTTTGATCTTGCGCGAAGCTATTAAAATATATTTTATATAAATTGAACTGCAATAATAAGAAATAAAATTCTATAAAACAATTTCCTCGTGCGACCGCAATGTTTCTGGCATTTACGTAAAAAATGATAATTTTATCGAGATTTAATTACACTTAATATCATTATTGAATTATTGTATTTGCAATAGTCTCTTACTCTCAAAATATTATAAACTAACGTCTGTAATAAATAAAACATGATAATAATTTTTTATACGTATTTATTGTAAGATTTGAACATTATTAACAATATTTCATTGCGAGTTGCAGCACGTTGTTATAACACGATCCCACAGAGTAATTTAATAAAATATAATAACAGCGGTTTCCAAGATTTTACGTGCTCGTCTATTTTTTCATTTTATTTTAACTGGCGAACAGTTATTTCATATAATAAATTGTATTTTTAAATATAATAACGCCAAGTATACGACCGACGCTGTGTGGACGGAAAAATTACTACCCACACACAGCTATACAACCGATGTATAATAATTATATTATAATATATATTGGTATAATGAAATTTACACTGAAACCGACACGACGTAATTACATAGTCAAATTTATTCTAAAATTCTAAATAAAATCAACAGAAGAGACTACCACGGTTAAATATAATTTTCAGAATTCGCTCCGGGCACACTTTAAATTTTCGTTTGGTACGAACGTTCAGGAAACGCCAAGACCGTAATCCATTTTATAACACTAATGCAATTATTATATTATTTTATTTCGTCGTAGTCCAAATAACACGATGAATTATTATATAATATTATATTGTAGATTAGGAATATATTTTTTTATTAGCATATTTTCATTATCGAGTTATATTATTATGATGTATATTTCAACGTTAGTTTAAAAACGCAGATTTATATCATATCGATTTAACATATTATATAACTCGACATTTCGTTTAATTAAAAATTCGAAGGGCGTACAAACTTACCGTCATCATTATTACACTTAAAATATAACGAATTCAGTATATAAATTTCCGTTATTTGTAATGTGCATTTTCATAAATTTAAAACGAGAAGCCAAATTAAATAAATTGTTTTATCGATTTTATCGCCGCGTACGTAATGAAAACGGGAAAGGAACTTTTTACGTTTAAATTAAATTGTCCTAGTTAGTTTTAAAAGTCATTCAGTTAAATATAATTATATTATCTTAAAATAATAATATAAAGAAGTATTGAAAATTACATTAATATTCTGTTAGTGTATCAAATTTCCGGTTTTCGTACAATTTAATCTTATCAATTAATATAAATTCCATTAAATAAAATCATAAAAATAAACAATAATAATTATAATGTTAATACACGGTTTGTTTATCGTATTGGTAATTATTATGTTTACCAGTGATACAGCGACAAAAAATTATTGTAAAAACGAATAGATGATAAAACAAAATAATTTGTCAATTATAATAATGGTCGAATGATAAAACAGTGACGAATACGTTATTTAAAATTTTAAACACACATAATTTTTAGATTAATGAAAACTATCGGTTTTTTCGTAAATGTCAAAATATAATACACAATTGAAATTTAACTATAGATATGGAATAATTCGAATTTTAATTTATATGAATGTAACTTTAACCGTATATTTTTAATTCGTGCATATATAATAGATGATAGAATAGATACCCGAAGACATGCGTTGATAACAAAAATGACAACGAACACGGAACACAATAAATGTCGAATTTACTATCTTATAGATACAATTTTTAATATCCGGATATGAATTCGATATAATTATAAAAGTTAATTGTTGTATACGCTTAACAGTATATAGTTGCAACTAACCGCATACTGTACAAAATGCGACCTACGACACGAAATGAAAACACGATATGTATTTTCTCGGTGAAATCGTTATGACCTCGAAACTAAAAAATGAACGATCGTAACATAATACCGTAAACACGGTAACGATAACAATATTCGCATTTTATAATCCATTTTCATCAAAGAAAATCGTAATGTATATGATGGGTACATTAATATTGCACGGATCGTTTTGACGAACACAAAACCGACACAGAACGATTCGATGATTCTCAATAATATAATTATACCTATCGCAAGCATACAATTATATAATAATTGCTAATATATATATAGGTATATAATTTTGGGTCAAATGGGCTGTGGCGTCGGCGGTTGAATAAATACGGCACGCGGCGTTTGTGTGTTTTCCAGTCGGCATTGTGAACGAGGGAGAGAAGAGAAGGGATAGCCGGTACGCACTATACCGCGGTGGTCGCCGCCGGAGGACTCGGGAAAAGCTCGACCGCGGGTGGATAAAGGGGACACCGGTCGGTCGGACGGACGGAAACGAATATAGCGACGACGGAAAGGGCTCGGAGCTTCCTAATTACGGCCGCTTCCATCCCTCTCGCGCTCAAAGGGACTATATACAGTGTGCACGCAACATACATGCGGGCGTCGCGTACACATGTACGCGTGTGCATGTTCGCATGGGTAGAGTACTCGTGTGCCGCCGTCGGAAGGGTGCGGAGGAGCGAGTATGAGAGAGAGAGAGAGAATTGGCGTTCGGTGTGGCACGAGAGGGAATGACGGACGGGCGAGACCCTTTGGTACTGGCGCCAAAACAAATGTTAAATCATTAACCGCAGACTATATATTATTATTGTTATTATGTATATATTCTCTGCATAAGAGCGGGCCAAACGAGGAGCGCAACACAAAATGTTTGCCGTCGCCGCCGCTGGCACCAGTCAGTCAACCGATATGTATAATGTGTATATTATATAAATGTCCCGTCGTCTGTTTGCCACCCTGCGCGTATAATATACGACCCCACAATCTTCAACCGGACCGTTACCGCGGTATATTAATAATATTATAATAGGTAGTTTTTCGCGGATTGAATTAAAACGCGACACGTTGGATTAATAACGCGTTTCTGCTGTTTTCGGTTAGTTAGGTTGATTTTATAAATATTCATAATAATATAAAAAAAAATTAAATATTTATTATCCATATCCATACCACTACTCGTGATCATTATAAACAAAACAATATTGTTGTTATAATATATTATGAAATTGTCAGCATTTATTTTATTTGCAATAACGATTATAATAAAAAAAAAAATATTGAAATTTGTAAATAGCGCGGAAATACGAGTATAATACACAATAAATTGATAAAAATTAACTCACTTACAATAATTATTAATAATATGTAACTGACGTACGAGTCGCAGAACGTTCGGTCGATATTTTCCGTTGAAGAAATATTATATTATACTTCATGTACAACTGGAAAATTTTGTTGATCTAGTAAAAATAATACGTGTAAATTACGGCACAAAAATCGTTAAGGTAAAAAAAAAAAAAAAAGAAATCGCTCGAGCTGGAATAAGTCCTGCAAAAGCTATAGTAACCAAGAATCAACACACAGATTGCGAGTACGGACGAGGTTAACGTTAAAATAATAAACGGGAATAATTGTATAGACATAATAATAATTAAATTTTATAAAATCGAACATTGTACGGGCGTTGGCTTCTTGATGATAATAATTTCATTGTTATTTTTTTTTTTTTTTTTGATAATATGAAATAATAAAATGTCATATGTGGTGTAATCCGACTGATGATCGGATAGTATGGCAGTGGTATAACGGCGACCGACCGATGTTTAATTTTCAATTATCGTAGTTTAATTAAACAATTTTAATCGTTGTTCGGACAAACGTTGCATTTATAGATTAGAACGTTCGTATTCGGTATTTCATAAATCATAACGGTATAATTATTGCTATAAACCTATAGATATATCTAATATAATATGGCGGCGGCGTATTATTATGATATTACAATCACTCATATAGCTGTGAGTTAACTTGCACGTACAACGTCATATTGTAATTATAATAATATATTATCAATATTTCGCTTACGGTTTACTGCGAAATAATCCAATCGTCGAGATCATTATCGCGAGATGAACGCGACGCGAAAATTCGATTTCCAACGAATTTTTAACGTAGATAAATCACTATCATGATGGTTAAATTAATACGCGAATTCATCATTCGAACGCATATTATCTAATCACAATATCCTATCACGTATTTTATACGCATTACTATTTTTTTTTTTTTTTTAAATTCGAAACCAAAAATGATAGGTTACCATAAATACCCGGTATATAACATTTTAACCAGTTTTAATTACGTTTTTATATACAATTTTATATTATACGCAGCTATATAGTAATAATCGTCTTTCGCGAGTGTTTACTATTTATATACGTTTCGTCCGTATAATCTCGTTCGGAAAGCTGCATAATCGTATCAACCATGATATCTATTTCTCGTTAAAGAGTTTATTTTTGCAGAAATTCGTAATCGTCTTAAATATTATATCCGAAACGATTAACGGCGGGGTTCATACATAAAATATCGATGCACCTGATATTACTATATAAATATTAAAAAAATAACGTTAAGTCGCTTACTGTTCGTACAGAATATAATGTTATATTTATTTCTATGAAAAAGGCACGAAAATAAAAAATTCTCATTTTATCATTTTACCGCGTGCGATAATATAATAATTCGTTTATTTATATATTATATCTTTTTTTTTCTTCATTGTCAACCCGTTAACGATGCTCTTATCCGCGTTAACGTTGGCATTACGGATTTCAATCACTATTCACGCGACGAAAAAAGCCGATTTTTTTTTTCCCACCCCAAACAATATATTTTTATATTCACCCGAATTCTTTGTGTACACAACAACAATGTATGTATATATTATTTTTTACGTATAACGTGTAAATCTCTTGTTTACATAGGGTTTTTTTTTTTTTAGAGAACTAACTAATATCAAACAAACATTAAACCCCGTTTTTCCTTCATAACACACGACTATTATGACTAAGTTTAACGTAATTTTCGTTTCTTTATTATACCTTCGTAATATTATAACTATAGTCCGGATAAATATTCTCTTGAAACACCCAAAATATGATGCAAATATTCTCTAAAAAACCTACAAAATATTCTCCAATATTCTAAAATATTCTCCAATATTCTAAAATATTCTCCAATATTCTCTAAAAAACCTACAAAATATTCTCCAATATTCTCTTAAAAATTAGAAAAGTTAGCAAAAATAATGTTGATTATCAAGAGATTATACCATCATTGTAGCTTAAATTGAAGTTTTGATAAAATATCAATATAATATATTAAATATTAAAACATAAATTAACAGTATAAATATAAAATAACAATATATATTATTAAAAGATAAAAAAAAAACAATATTCCTTTGGTATATTTAGAGTTAAAAACTGAAGTAACAGTGAATATAAAATAACAATATACCTATTATATTAAAACAATGTTGTATTTGGTATATTTACAGTTAAAGTTAGTATCTAGTTAGCATCGTTGCAATCATTAGAAGTTAAGTCGCCGACGTCAATGTATTTTTGCATGTTTTTATGGTGTAAACTAAATACTAGCGATTTACCAGAGTATTGCTATTATACAGGACTTTTTTTCAGATATCTTTATATAAAAATTAATTATAATAATTTTAAAATTAAGATAAATTAGTATATTTTTTACAAAATTTACAAAATATGCCAAAATATGCTAAATATGCTAAATATTCCCTAATCGATGAAATATTCTCAAATATGCAAAAAAAACTTTTTTCTGTGAACTCTATGTTCAATGAATCGTCCACATTTCTTACCCCCATATGACTGCATATACTCAGTAATGATATGCTAAAACATATAAATCCGGACTCTAATTATAACAAACGCGTTTGGAATTTAGCGTTAATCGCTACTTGTACCAAAATAATAATAACAAAAATAATAATTTAATCTCAAACTGAATGTACCTAAAATAAATTGACCGTATTCCATAGAATCGATAACGGACCAGTGATATAATAATATTAAAATAACCATATCGTTATGCTTATGCAGACGCCGGTCATAATATTATTATTATTTTAATCCTCCGCGTACCTAAATTGCCTACCCAAGACGCCGTTTCAGTGTAAAGTACTCGATTTCCATTTCATTCGAAAACGAAAATATACCGTACTATAACTACAATAATAATATTTACGTTTTATTGCAATAATATTATTTTATTCGTGGCACGTTTACGGAGACTTAAATTACGATTTATTTAGGATTTAATACGCATAAGGATGAAAACGAACAAACTCGAGGAAAATAATAAAAAAAAAATATATATACTTTTAATAACTACTATTTTCCGTGATGCTAAGAAATAGAATCTAATAAAAATATCAATAATATTGTTTTTCCGATAATATTTTCTATTCGCTTTTAAATAAATCGATTTTTATTATTTCATACCCGAAAATATATTATTATTATTATTATGATACCGTATATACCGAAACTGAAAAATATTATGTGGGCCTAGACCTCATAGAATATTCTATCTCGCGTCTCGTAAAATAACATAAAAAAAAAAAAAAAAAAAAAAAAAAAACGCAATTTTGGCGCGCGCGTATTCGAACGTTTCGGCGCCGCGGTGGATTTGACGACGGAAAGTCAGTGAACTAAAACGAAACCGTGTCAAGTGTAGTAGGCCTTATTTTGAACAATATCAAAGGCGAAAGTGTGTTTATATTGCACTGGTGCCGTAAGCTTTATATACGATTAAACGAAGATAAAAAGGGGCACTCGATCGGCGTGGTTGGAGTGTTTGGAAATGGAGGAGGAGTTCGGTGTAATTCAAAAGAAACGTCAAACCGCAGCGACGGTCCACTTATACACGTGTACACGTATTTAATAATAATAGTAGTAGTAGTAGTAAAAGTAGTAGTAGTAGTAGTAGTAAAAGTAGTAGTAGTAGTAGTATAGTAGTAGTAGTAGTAGTAAAAGTAGTAATTGTAGTAGTAGTAGTAGTAGTAGTAGTAGTAGTAGTAGTAGTAAAAGTAGTAGTAGTAGTAGTAATATTAATACCGTATTATAGTAGTTGTACGCGCGACCCGTCATCACCACTACCGCATCGATTCTCGCGTGACCCGAAACTTGGTATTTACCATATTATTATTATACCTATATTATGTGTATTTATTATTGTATTTCCATACCATAACCTATCGCGTGCTTTTCGGTCAGAAAAATTAAACATTATTATTTGTATATAATATACTAAACGATATACCCGTCGTACGCGAAAATAAATATTTTTCGTTTTTTTATTATAATATTTACTTTTATAATACTCGTATTATACCGAGACATTAGTAATTTTATATTCTCCCCCGCGTTATAACACATAATAACATTTCGTATATTTTATTATTATTATTATTATTGCTATTATTGCTATTATTACATTTATATTATATAAATACGTATTATGTTACGACGCCGGACGCAGCGTGTGCGACCGCAATATGATGGAGGGCAGGGAAAAACTTCCATTGATATAGTCGTGCGTAGAAAGCAGCGGCGGTAGTGGCAGTTACGGCCGTCGGCACAGCTGGACTCGTAGTGCCAAACGGCGGACGGGTGGTTGACGGACGGTGGAGGGCCAGCGTATTTTCCATTAATGGCGTGTGCGCGGCGCTCGATGCACGTGGAACAGCGGCGGCGGCGGCGGCGACAACGGTTGTATATAATGTATATAATGTATATAATGTATATAATGTATATAATGTATATAATGTATATAATATATATTATATGTGGTGGGCGGGGGTGCGGGGATCGCAAAAGTATATACCGCCGACGGTGGCGCGTTCGGCGGGAGATGGGACGGGGGGATAAAGCGTAAAGCGAATCCGCGTCCTTGGTCGGCGCGAACGGGCCGCCGCGGTGATGACGATATAGCGGCGGCGAGACGCCGACGTCGTAACGCGTAGACTGCCGCGGCCCGTTCACCCGCGTATCGATCGCCGCTCGGCGGTTGTATACGCGCTATACACGCACGACCGTACTGCGTGTCCCGCCGCCCGGCCGACGCAGCGCGCGCACCGTATCGTCTGCCATCGGATTGCGCGGCCACCTGCACCAGTCGCCGCCGCCGCCGTTTACGATAATAATAATAATCGTGTGTGTTGGGCCGATAATATTGTGCACGGTCGACTGCAACCGCGTACTCGAACCATTGACATAATAATGTAATGTACCGTTGTTCTAGATCGGCAGACGTTATATTGATTGGAAATTTCAATTTTCCAATTTAAAATTGATTTATATAGAGAATTCTCCAAAATTCGTGCGAAAAAATTGTGCGTCACACGAAATCGAGAGTATATCATGAAAAACAAAAATTCAAAAAACCGATTGATTTATACATTGGATAATATTATTTTTAACGAAATACAAGAAAAACGATATTATTTATTGTATTGCTCCTTGATGGGAATTATATATTACACCGATACATCCGATAATATTTTGCACAAAAAATACGGTCCATTTTTGTTTCCACCTCGTTGATTGGACACGTGTTTCGCATATATTTCCATAATTCCGTTGAAGTTCCATTTTTTTATTTTTTTTTATTTTATTATTATTATTATTTTTATTATTATTTATTTATTTATTTATTTATTTACTCGCGTGCACACGGTTTCTCGCGTCTTACTAGGTCACACGGACTAATCGAGTTCATGGGGTCGATGCCGCCATTATATTAACATCGACATCGTTTATGATACGCGTCGCACTCCACGATCGAGATATATTTTATAGTAAATTCGATTTCTTTCTTGTTTTTTTTTTTTATTTCCCAAATACATTTTTTTACACGAAAAAAGTAGTAGTTGTTATACTATTGATGTGCTAATGACCATAATCATCAATTATCGTAGTTTTAGGAATAATATGACGATCATATTTCAATATAAAATGGAAACGCACTGTCTTTTTCAAAGTAGAATTCGATAGAATATAGTAAAAACTCGATATGTGTACTTGTATGAACTCATATATCAGTGTAAAACGCAATAATCAAACACTAATGGATGCATTTTACCGCGTGCGATTTAAATAAACCAATATTATACGTAATTATATTTTAAATATTAAATTACGCATTAATAATATAAAAATGTAGAGACTATGATAATATCATATTCTATTTTTATAAATATATATTATAGAATAGAATTTGAATTAATTTTATTATATTCTTCAATCGACAAAAATTATCAACATTTTATGATAAAAATGGTGGTATCATGAGTTAAAAAATGCTTATAATATAATCGAATAATTTCTCATAAATTTCATGAATTATTATTACTGAATACTTAACATTTTCATACTTTTAATACATATGTAATAAAAATAAAAATAGGAATCAATCAAGTCAATAGTATTGACTCGATCAATATTAATAAGCGCTAAATCAACATTCCCTAAAATACGACATACGAGTATGTTTAATGTATTTATTTTATAAGTCCCAAGTTAATACATTTTCATGTAACGCGATCAATGTCTTATTTTAAATTGATACATTTTCTGTGTTCGTAATTATTATATTTAAAATCAAAGGTATACCTAGTGAATAAAAATACAATTTACCCACTTTACAGTTTTAATTATTTAAATTAATTACATTTTATAGCGAAAAATAAAATTCAGTGTTATATTATACATCTTATTCGTTTTGACAAAATATCACGAAGCTGTAAAACATTATGCAAATAATTTACGCATAAAACAATAAACTTTGAAGTTGATTTTAAAACAACGGCGGAATATTGGGGTTAAATAATGATGGTATTATTATAATATTATCATTATTCGTCTAATCTAATGTCTTCGAAGGTGCATAATCTCGTGTTATATTTATTTCAATTTTATTGCATCGTGTCGATGAAAATGTATTTCTTAGATATAATAAGATTTAATATATTATAATAATATCATATTGGGTGTATAAATCCAATTATACCAATATAATATAGACGATATTGTATAATCATAATTCGTATAATAACACGTAGGTATATAAATTATGTTTATGCAAATTAATATTATAATATAATACGAGTATATACGAGAAAAACTTCTATATTAGAAACTTCGTATTATTATTATTTATATTTATGCGGTATAAACCATACGCATACCAGGTAAGCCTATATGTGCATTTAATTATATACGTTTACTTTATAGAGCGTATGAAACTCACAGTATTATTATAATATACGTATATATATATATATATATAAAGGTACTCGCTGAAGTACGAGTATAAGTGCAAACAATTTTCAAACAATTTCGGCGAATCTAATTCGACGTGGCAATACCTCAACTGTAGTATTCACGAGCAATCGTATCCATGACTTCCGCGAAATCGCAAAAGTTACACATCATCCGAAAACTTCCACAACTGTATACAATGCTATTTACGTATTACAAAACAGGAATCAAAGAGAAGGGTTAAAATCATTTAGATACGGTCAATAATAATATTATATTACACTCGTGTGTGAATATTATTTTGATATAATCATTAGTTTGTCATTGCAGTGTAAAACAAATTTTTCATTTTATTTCTACAACGTTTTTTGATATAAATATTAAAGAAAAATTAGTCAATACGTATTATATCATTTATAGTTTCATCGGAAATGTAAAAATGGGTTCAAAATGAACACGCATTTTAAAAAATTACATAAAACTTTGACGTTTTATATTATATCGTATAACATCCATAATATACATATTACGCGGAAACACTATTAATTTATTAGTTAATTAAAATGTATATAAATACAATGACTTTGTACACTTTTAAATGTTCAAAAACATATTTTTTATAAAAATATTTATTAATTACACAAATGGGTTTAAATAAAAATAAATATACAGTAAAATATTTTTGCCTAATTAATCATATTTCGTCATATTATATAATAACGATTATAAGTAGGTATATTTTCGATTTTGAGCTAAGCAAAACATTGGTTTCACAAGGATGTGGGTATTTTTTTTTTTTATGTCTAAGACACTTTTACTACCCAAAATAATGCTCCGATTTTCACGAATATTATAATATGTTTCCGGTTGAAAAGTGGATGTAGTTGGTACTTTATTTAGATAATTTTTCAAAATTCACCTTGTGCGATACGAAAAACCGTCAAAAATGATGAAAAAACGACATTTTTCGCGAAAACTGAAATTTTGACGAATTAGATTTCTATATTTCACGCAATTCAGGAAATTTTGAACTAAGAGACTTGAAAATCTTACTAGGAATTCATATAGGTACTATTTTAGAATCATTACGTTAATTTTTTTACAAAATATACAACTTTAAATATTTCCAATAATTCTCGTTCTTACTTACTTCTTTCTAGTTCTATACTTATTATATTTGATAAAATTGGCAATTTTGGGTTTTGAAGTTTGAAAATTTTACTGAAGTATACTCACATATTATTTAACATCATACTAAAATATTATAAAAATCCCATTCTCAATTTTTTTTTATATAACTGTTTAAGTTGAAATATTTAGTGCAATCGAAAATCCAATAATACATAATATATAAGTATTATTCTTATTATTTCTCAATACTTTTACAATAATTATTAATAAGAAAAACAAAAATATTTGAACATTTTATTGAAGCATACTTACATGTTGGTTAACGCGTAGTTCCAAAATATTAGAAGAATTTCAAGTATCAACTTTTTTTATAGGATATAATATATATATATATGTTTATATGAATTCTTCAATATTTTACAATAATGTTAAATTAAATTGAAAAAAAAATTTGATGCTCAAATAAATTTTACTTAACTCAGTTTTAATTAATTATTGTGAATACTACACTTTTTTTTTATAGCTGTATAAATTATAAATAGCAAAGAAAGGTGTGGATGGAATAATGGTTTGGAGTGGATATAGGTGTAAAGATAATACTGTTGAATTTTGATTACAATTTTAATGCAATGATAAATCATTATATTCGAAACACCATTCTAAACGAAGTACTGTCAGATCTGGTTATTTAGGTACCTTATTTAAAGGTTTTATGGGCATTTATATAGAGACTATAGGAATGTAAACATTTTAATCAATACATATATTATCTGATGAACTTCACTCAAAATCGTTTTTTCGATTTTAATTTTAGAATTTTAATCAAAATTCAACATTATTTATTTACACCTGTATTCCTTCCACAGTTCCCTTGCTTCCTTTGCTTTTCATTTTTTATACGTTTATTTCTTTTATTCGTTATATTTATGATCGATTATATTTTATTCAAAGTTCAATAGATTTTTAATCATTTTTCGACAAATAAATCAAACTCAGTATAATATACATCAGTGCATAAGTACTATATAGAAATTCGTATACAGAATTTAATTCTTAACATATAATTTTATATTAGTAGAATTATTATGAAATATTTTTCAATTTCCATTTTATAATACAATATTATGCTTATGCATTCCGCATAATCTCAAAAACAATTACTGTGCTTACGGTTATCAATAATATATAATGCGCTTATCTCGAGTCATTCAAAAATCCATACAATATATGACGTTACGTGGAATTACGTGCCATATACGCTATAGTATATTCAACGACTTTTCTGCGTCTAAACGTCTGTCCTCGACATTATATATCAACAATTTAGCTTGTTAAATTGTATTTTTACTACTGACATTCGCCACATATAAATAACAGTATGAAAATTTAAAAAAAAAATAAGATAAAAATACGTTTCAGTAGATATGACACCAATTCGATAAAATAAAAAGACAAGAATAATATGCCAACAAAATACAAAATATAAAAATAGTAAAATAAGATAATATACAATAAAGTAATTTGAAAATCATTAAAATGAATCACGATATATTTTTAGATGGGCGATGGATTTAAAAACCTAAAATAGCAAACGACGTCGTTAACGATAACTGTAATGTAAAATTTTAAACCCATCAGCTTCAGCAATCGATCATGTGTCGCCATCGATAACAAACATAATATAAGATGTACACGAATTTATACTCAAAATATTTCGACAACAAATAATATTTAAGCGGCCGTTGTGGTAACATATGTGATAAAAATATTATCATCAATATTTTCATATATATTATATGAAATCCAATTTGTTTAGAAGCGATATATGGTGGTAAAATTGCTGTTAACAGTAATTTAGAAGAAATCTATCAAAATCGTATTAAAATTGAGTATATAATTGCTTAAACTAACATGTCTACATATCATATTTTATATATACATATACATGTAAACATTATAAGTCAAAAAGTACTTTAACTTATCGAAAAACGTTCGTACGTAGTTACAAAATTATAATTCATAAGATCAAAATAAGAAGGGTAATAGTTTGTATGACGAAAAATATATAATACTCCAAAATTATTAATATTGGTCAACGAGAGAACTTTAATTTGAATTAAATTTAAAGTTAACAATAAACTAAAATATCGAAATGATAGAATTTTCATTAAAAAATGTTATATTTTGTTATATTACTCAGTTATAAAAATTATACTAATACCTGGCTAATTTTGAAAATAAAAATCATAACATTTTGTCGTCGTTATAAATATTCTATAAATAGGTAATATTATTATATTAGACATTGTAGCAGATATTAAAATTATATTAAAATCTAACTAAATTTTTAAAAATGTTAAATTTTTGTCAGAAAATAAATAGTGCCTACCATAATAATCATTTAGTAATTTATTAAATACAATTCATACAGAAATATAATGTAAATATTTACATGATGCATATATTGAATCATTCAATTATTCATTTGAAACGAGTTACTTAATTTAAGGTTACTCTTAAATTATGAAAATATTGTAATATTATACAAATTTCAGTGAATATAATAAAACAATTAACTATTATGGGTACGAGTATAATAGTTTAGTTGAGTGATTAACGCATTATAGTAATATTCAATTAATATATTTAATAGTGTTAAATAAAGTTATAGACTGTAATAAACGATTTAACTATTTAAGTTTTAATCAACATTACTATACACGAAGATGCAACGAGAACAAAACAATTATACGGTTTATCATTCGACCAGTAGGGAATTAATATTATTATTTATTAATACGATGTAATGTCTCTGTTTGAAAAGTGACAATTTTTTGTTAAACTCTTTTTATTTTTTTGGTGAGTACGTTATCAAAAAAAAAAAAAAGAGACGGTAGGTGAAGAATGCGTGTGTTGCATTCAAAAATGCGATAAAACTAATACCCATCGTATATCTCCCGGTGAGACAACGGATGTTATTCCCAAACAAAGTCTAATGCAGACCACCATCGTTTATTATTATTATTATTATTATTATTATTATTATTATTATTATTATTATT
>JAIUCT010000018.1:2771435-2793343 GCA_021307375.1 Tetraneura akinire | reverse complement strand
TTATTATTATTATTATTATTATTATTATTATTATTATTATTATTATTGTCATTACTTTACTAAATAATAATATTCAATAAAATATACCACTGAGTCCAATAGTACGTAAAACTCAGCGGGACACGAAAAACAAAATATCATCTTATTATTGCAGAAGTTTTCAAACTTTCCTGTATCTATTTTTTTTTTTTTTTTTTAATTTTTACTATGAAAAAATTATTTATTTGAATAGAATTAGTTTAAAAATTATCTCTAGTAAACATTATTTTAAAAAATTCAATAATAAAAAAAAAAAACATCACGAAACGGCAACGATAGCGTAGGAAATTGTATAAATCCACGCACGGCGTCATGCATAGGCAATTCGCTATCGTACATGTACGCCGGAGCAGCGTTAAGTATATTTTACGAGGGAAACATAATAATATTATGAATAATAATAAAATAATAATATAAATATTATTACGGGTACCCGAGTGGTCTATGGAATATAAATTCTGTTAGACTACTGAATTTATGTGCATTTTATATCGCTTGTAACACAGAAGTCGACAAACTGAGGTGGAAAATAATTCATATTAAATAGTAAATATAATATTTAAATAATAGTTATAAGGTCACGATCGGATTTAACCTTAAGCAAACGAGTAGTTCTACAATCGTTATGAAAAATTATCTGATAATAAGATTATAAGAATCTATAATTCACATATTTATTAATCCCCGGGTCTATATCTCCGGTTAATAGTTTATAATTAAATATCAAAGAATTTATTTTTATTTATTTAATATTAAATTTAATAATTAATCTTATTCCTATATATCAGTTTATGATTCTGATGTAGTTTTTCCCAAAAACTTTACTCAGAAAACATATACAAAATTATTTATACACATTTTTATCTTAACATTTTAAGTAAATTTTTAAAATATATAACTTATTATTTTGTTTTAAATGTAATCTTTTATTAATATAAAAATGTATAATACTATAAAATTATAATCGTACTAATTTATTAACTTTTAATAAGTATGGAAACCTTATTATTAAAAGTTGTAATTATTTATTAGCCTAAATTTTGTTCCGTGAACTCCAACCGAATTCAGTAAATCCATAAGATTTTAAAGGTAGAAAAAACTAATATTATTACGTAATTATATTTAACTAAAAAAATATATAATATAGAATTAAATAATATAGAAGTGTGTATATTGTACAAGTTAGTATAAATTTAAAATGATTAATACATAGAAAATTTAATTAAATACCCTTCGCAATTAATCTTTGTATAAGTCTCAAATGTAAGTTCAAAATTATTTTCTTTTTTTTATTAAACAATTGAATCACAGAAACTAAAATCAATAGACGGTACTTAATAAAAAGAAAAAAACATTTATAAAAATATATTTGTTTTACTCTTATCATTAATTTCTTTCGAGTAGGTATCAGAGAGACATATCTTATTTTGATAAAAAGTACCTTTACAAATACTTAATCACTAATGAAGAATGAAGTAAAGCTATTATTATCTAATTTTTCATTTGAAAAATGTCATTAGCTCCAAAGTAAAAGTACAGATTATTTTTTACGATATTAAAGGCAATGCGATCTAGTTTTGATCAAATGACAATTATGACCGTGTACGGTGCCGTCGTTTACGTATATCACTTGAAGAATAATAAGAAAGAGGTAAAGACATAGAAATGATTGATGACACCAAGAAATTATTTAGCCCGTCACTCACTCTCTCACACGACCAGAATAATACTTCAAGTGCCTAGAGAGGTCATCAATAACTCGTTAAATGTCTGAATTTTAAATTGTCAAAATAAACACAAAAATAAATAAATAAAATTGTTTTCATTTTTTACATATAACAGCGAAACTATCGTTAAAAATATTATTACTACGTCTTATTGTAGTCATGGAATATATGACAAAATCTTAAATTGATTTTTTTATCACTTTGTCAATAATATTATATTGTAGTGTATCATGTAATATTCTAATATTCTCTTTTAAGAATTTCTATTACAGTATTACGGTAACAATTCAACAACTTTAATTATTTTTATTTTCTCATGATAACGGGAAATAAAACTTTCGAACTATGGGCACTAACCATTATAATATTATGATATTATAAATAATTAACTGCTTATAACAGAACGTACAAATTATCATCATCCTCAACATAACATTTACCTACGTAAAACTTTTTAAGAGATTTTACGAAATAGGTGGAATGATGTATTTTTTTGAACGTAGAAATTAAAATAAATTTCAAAGGAGTCCCTCAACGCTTTACAGACAATTTAAATTATAGTTTATTTGTTTCAAAAACTTTAAAATTAAAATATAATATAAATTAATAATAAGTAGTTTCACGCTTTAAGACAACACGATATTATAATAAGAAAATATTGCGTTAATGAAAACAACTTATGAAACTATAGAAAAATTATTTGAGATAAATGTGTCTAAAGTAAATTAAGTAGGCAGTATAATATTACAGCTATATAAAACAAAACACTCAACTATAAAAACATGCATACATGAATATTAAAGATTCTATTTTATTTATTTTATAAAAATTAAAAACACTTTTAGAAAAATAACTCACGAGATGTATTATATGAAAATTAAAACGCTGTCATTACCAACTGGTATAATAATTTAATTTAAAACGTATGTATAAAATTTCATCTTAATAAACGAAACGTAATATAGACATGTATAATTATTATATGCAACTATTAAATAATATAATATAATTGTTAATTCTATAATTTCGACCAATTTATAAATATTTGTAAATACCTAAATAGATATTATATAAAATGTATTACAAATCGTATAATCATATTTTTATTTTTCAGAAAATTATATTCTTAATCGACAGTTTTGGCACAGCCCCCCCAATGTTTTCAATGTTATTCCTTAGACCACCATAAATATTGTTGTATTGTACATTTGTCCTCATCGCTAATGGTTGTGTTTTTTTATTCCTATGTGCAACGAACATACACATAAACCCTTCAGTACATATTATACAAACTGTCGTTTGGATGAGGAAAAAGAGAGAAAGGACGAGAAAAAAGTAGGTATATAAATAAACTAAAAATAACAATTTGTAAATAAAATGTTTAAAAAATCGAGTAAAAAGTAGATAAAATAAACTATAATAGCACGGTTAGGTCAGGTTAAAAATTTACGGAAAAGTTAGGTTAGACGGAACATTTCGAATGTACCATAGCCCTTATGCCATCGGAAACAAAGGCATAAAGTGCTGTCTATTTTTTTTGAAAGAGATTTTTTCGTGTGTAAAACTACGTTGGCCGCTGTTCTTTTTGGAACGGCATGCTGCAGTCATTCTATATGTGTATAGTGGAGGATATAACGCGAAATTCCGTCGCCAACGGATCGATATCCGAGGGCCAGCACCCGTCCCCGTCTTTTTATTCCCATTTTTTTCTCCTCTTCGTCCTTGTATTTCACGACCCACAGCCCTAGTAAATACACGCCAAGCTATATTATATTGCTTTAGTGGCAAAAAACTGCACCGAAAAAGTCAAAAGCCTCTCACTTTTTCCAACCGCAAACCCGGTTAAAAGCCAGATTCTCTCCCGCGGTATTTTAACTGCAAATGTGTATATATATAATTATTAATTACCATCGGCCCAACAACGGCAACAATGAATTAGACCGCATGAAACCCATCGATTTTAATTCGAATATGCCATATACGAGTATACAAATACGTATATGTTAAGTTATAAAGTGTATTTATAAACTTTATAAGCACACGAAAATCTATACGTATAAGAACAAATTTGATTGACTATTACTTAAGTCTAATGTCATTGATAAAATCGACAATCGTACGTATAGTATTTCAATCGATATTCGAGTATAATATTATGAATCATTGCGCCATCGAGTGTGATTCTCGTATCATTCTTAAAAATGTAACGAGTCCGCGTATGCTTACAAAATTCATAAATTAAATTAACAAAAAATATTTAAAAATAAAACGATAGTGACTTTTTTTCTATACGCGATAGCATTTTTGCAAAAAATATAAAATAAATAAATAAAACCTATAGACGTTAGAACACCCTATACACGCGATATATGTTTGATCGTCTCCATCGTCGCCATTTATTCGTGTCACGACCGAACAATAATACAACGCGTATAAAACCCAGTTATCTTTACTATACAGTATACATAATAATAGTACTTCCATACACACGCTATACTGAGCTGGCAAGATAATGATATAATATATACGAAAAAATGGATTACGAAAAATATATATAATATAATAACCCATGTTATTCGTTATATTATTTCGGTGTCTGTTCGCAAACGTTGTTTCAAAGTTAATCCTGCATATTACGTAGTAAAATTAAAACGAAACAATAAATTATACATTTTTTTAATATAACGTAATTGTACTTATTTTACATAATTTTTTATTATTATTATTATTATTATTATTATTATTATTATTATTATACATAAAAATATGCAAAAAATGTCACATAATATTGGTCTTAGTCTCGCGATGAGACTTATTCTCGTGCACGGTCTTATTTCACAGACAAAATGATGAAATATACATCACAAGTAAAAATTATTACAATACTACTTTTATTTTCACGCGCATTCTTTTTTATAAATATTCTAGTGTTCAGTATGCGAAGGATGTTTAAGTATAATATTATTATGGTAAATATACGTTCAT
This sequence comes from Tetraneura akinire, assembly GCA_021307375.1. NCBI lineage: Eukaryota > Metazoa > Arthropoda > Insecta > Hemiptera > Aphididae > Tetraneura > Tetraneura akinire. The sequence continues at coordinate 2,788,592 of JAIUCT010000018.1, read as the reverse complement.
TAGGAACACTTAACGCGCGTGTAAATAAATTTTAAACTACCGATAGATCTACCGAATAATATTATCCGAAACGCTTGTACCGCATACTACAGTGTCCGCAGTTCAAATTGCATCATATTTTTTGGAGAGAAATTTTTTTTTTTTCAAAATGTGGGTCACCACCTTGAATTTGCACTAATTATTTTAAACAGCTGGTAAAATTACTATGGATAGTATTAATTACTGTATTATAACGTTCAAACGTAGGAATTTAAAATTAAAACGTATTGTTATAAATTAATGAGAACATTATCTTCCCGTACATTTTCAAAAACTACAGGAATGAACGGAACTAATGATACATATACAGAGAGAATTTTTCAAATTAGGTATTGCACGAAGTTTGTATTTCGAATACTTAAGAGATTTCAATTTGTTAGTTAAACAATAAAACTAAACAAATAAAATAAAAACATCTCTCTTTTTTCATTCGTCAAACACTTGCGTATTTATATTTTGTACAGCCAAAAACGAAACGCCAATTATTGTCAGTGCGATGACGATCAATAATTATTGTTAGTATTATTACATATTCAAAACGAATTATTAGATTTATTATAATAGATTTCCAAATAATTTTAACTGACTTCAAAAATTAAATGTTTATTTATTTATTTATTTAATAATAAAATAGTAGAAACGTGGTATGATTTATATTATAATTTATAGTTATTTATTTAAGAAAATAATATTTTTTTATTATATAAATCTTCCGCATCATCAATATTATATTATATGATCAAGAATTTGTACTATAACATAGAAGAGCATTTTAATTATTAAAGTGGATGAAAGTCATTTAAAATGAAATTGAACAATAACAAAACTGTGATACTTTGTTTTATATTTGAGTGTATACAGAAGCAACAATAATGGAATAATTTATTCGGACGCCTCGTTATATTATTATTAATTTTTTTTTTTTATATTGACTTTATGGTATTTGTATACTTATACGTTCAAAGATAGTTGAATACATAATATTATAAGTTTACTAAAAAAAATCTATTAATTTAAAATAGAAATGATATATATCTGTTAATAATAATATGAACAGTAATTTTGTGTTATGAACCCTAAGAGATTCCTCAGTTATATTCTTCCAAACAGTACAAGAGGTAAAAGTAAATTGTATCAAACTGAAAAAATACAATATATTGTTATGTTTATCTTAAAGGTGGGTAAAGGAAAAAAGAAATGTATTATCGTAGAGGGTATAGAATCAGTTTCAACCTGCAAGATATGAACGTAAGAAATGACGAAGAAAACAAACTAAACGAAAACACAATTAAAAGTGTTGAGTAATAACGTAGCACTAAATAAAATATTGTTTCTTAAAGTGTTTAGGCAACGAATTTTAATTACTAGGGGCAATTAATTGTGCATATAAACGTCCGACTAAATGTTCTTGTTGGTAAAAGTTATAATATAAGCGTGTATTTTTTGCACGAGGTCTTATATATATTACTAAAATAAATGTTTAGTTTTAATTAAAGTTTATTAAGTATTATGATAAAAACAATAAAATTTTAATAATAATTATACACACTAATTCCATATTATGATATTATTTATTTAATATATATGTGTGTACCGTATCACCATAATAATAACAACTGGAAAATCGTGAAAACGTATAAGAATTCATTAAAATATGATATCGCGGTGCTAAATTCTACTTTATATTCCTTGGACATTTTATATTACAATGCGTGTCGTTCGCCACACGCCCATAAACAAATCAATTAATCCGCGGACCGAAAATCACTGAGAAACAAATAAAAACAGATAACAATAATAATATACGTCATATAGTATTAAAAAAAAAAAAAAAATAGTCGTCGATGAATCGATTAGTTTCTGACGTACAAGCGGATTTTGTTTTTATTTATACGATCGCGTCTAAATAAATTGATGAATAATTAATAATTGTAAATGCGAGTTTTTACACTTGTACGATAGACCAGTGCGTAACAGCCACACATAAACATAGTACATTGTTATTTATTCGAGACCGTACTCGTATAAGAGATCGATCATAACAATAATTATTATTGCGGTATACGAATATTTTCCGAACAATTAAATGTGCGCAAATTTATTGTTGGCAGCGAATGATAATAACATGAACACGTTCAAAAATCGTAAATAACGAATCAAACGAATTGCGCTATATCGCACTATGAATCATATTATTATTATTATTATTATTTAAATATTGTATTTTGATCGATACCATAATAATATAAAATAGGAATTTTCTTCTCGAATCCGTGGAATTATACTACAGCAAGTGAGTAATATTGTAAAATTAAAACGTCATTACGTTAATAAATTAATTAAACGCGCTACGAATCAACACTCGTACATAATAATTATATATAACATATTGATATTATATTTAATGCGTAGGTCGCAGGTACAACGATATAGTAACCTCGAACGAAATTAATTTACGATTTATCGTATACAATAATTATTATATAATCGTACGTTTCATTTTTCCTTAACGTACGAATTTAATATATAAATTATTTACGTTAATTGAATTCTAAGTTTTTTTTTTTTTTTTTTTTAATAACATTCGACTCTTGTTGAGCTTTGTATACGTCTGAAAATAGTTACGTATTTTCACTTTACATAAAAAAAACATTATTTTATAATACTTTACATGAAATATTTATGTGAAACAAAGTACATTTATATACGTATAAACCATATATTATTATTATACAACAGCTCAACATAAAACGTGCGTGTATATACTTTATATATATGAATATAGTAGTGATATTGAATTTGTTTTGTAGAGAAAAAAAAATGTTTATTTGTACAGGTCTATATAGTTAAAATTGAATTTCAAACCCACTGGCACTCGGTTTTATTTTGTAGCCAGATAGACGTTCGGGGTAATACTCAAAGCACCGAGTATAAAACTTTTTTTTTTTATATAATATATATATATATAACATGTCATTGTGGTTTTATAAAAATCCAGAACGAGACGTAAGTTGTATATAGTTTGAAACTCTGAGAGTGCTTTTGTGAATTACCCACGCATTGTTTTCTAATTTGCCTTTTCGTTAAAACTACATTATAATATTAATATTTTGATTTGGACGCTACAAAAACTTACGGTATTTAACCTTAATGTACATATACCGTCTGAATATGAAATCGTACTGTTTTCATTTAATTATACGTAACATTTACACGACTATGGATTGTTCTGAAATTAAATTACGTATAAAATAATAATAATATATTTATACGCATGCTAAAAAAATGATACAATAATAATATAACCTGGATTTTTTTAAAAAAAATAAAAATAAAAATATATTCGTGCCAAACATTATAATATTATCGTGATCGTTTTACTAGATCTAAAAACATATTTTTTTTTTTTTTTTTTTTTTTTTTAAAGAACTGGCGTTTAATACGCTCTAGCTGCAGTACGATATTCATGATAATTTTTTTCATATAATAAAAAATGTATTTATCGTGTATACGGAATATTATAATATTTTATTTTTAATATTAATATATTAATACGCAAAGTAAAAAGTTTCGTTTATTTCAAACGTTTAATTATTATTTATATTCGAAATTAACAAAATTATAATATAAAATAAACCGATAAAAATTAAAAACAAAAAAAAGCGTTACGAATATTATGTTTTTTTTTTCAATTCACTTTGTACACACAACTGCGAGACCCCCGATAAAAAAATAAATAAAAACAGTCGACAGCGAACAATATTAATAATAAATAAAAAATCGTTCGTGTTCATAAATATTAATATTATTATATCCACAACTATTACGGCCGACTGTAAATGACAACACCAAAGAATTCGTTCATCACGATATTTTACAATATTTACACACTTGTAATAATATATAACACGTGTATAGTTGTTCCCACAGAAAAAAAATAATAATAATAAGGCGATTTATTCTAATGTAAACACTTAAATCGACAGTGTAGAGATTTTCTATTATTCTTTCGACGGACCAAAAAGTAAAATTAACAATCCTTGTGACTGTCCGTTCAAGCCGTTCAAGGTCAAATGATGACTCGTTTTTCAATGTTCAGTTATAAGCTATAACAATAAGTACCTACCTAATCCATCCAAGTTTAATATTATAAGCAAATAATATATTTTTGTATATTTTATTATTTTGCATTAAAACAAATGTTTTTTTTTCACAATATAAAATGTAGAAACAATTGGTATTTGTATTAATACGATAATATATTTCAACAAGAATTTAGAACGACAAAATTTTAATTTGTAAGTTCTGTTCGAATATTTACCATGAACATTTTAAACTACATCATACAAGAATGTTATATTTTTATTAATACAGAAAATGGAAAATTTCATGTAAATTTTAAAAAATAATACGAATTGATTTAAAGATTTTGAAAAATTTCAAAAATACACATTAGAATATTTTCATTTCGAATCTGTGATGTGATCATTCAAATCTTCAATGAGCCTATCATTCGATAACGGATTTCTGAAATTCACTCGAAATAATATTAAATATCATTAGTAAATATCACGATAAATATATTATATTCTATGCGATTAAACATTCGCATAAACGATTTTATTGCCATTCCCGCACGCCATATAATAAGATTCCGGAAACTCTATCTTTTTGATGTAAGTCAATTCAAATGAGTATTATAATTCACTTAAAACTGTCGCAAAATATTCGTATAATACGTTACATTACGCAATTCCGGAAAATTATACGAAAATTTAATCTGCAAGTAAATATACGCGTATATTATGGTAAAATCAAAAATAAAATATGCAGAGGAAATACAAATATTTCCTGTATACCATGAGATTGGCATATTGAAAATAGAATACGAGATGGATCCGAGCTAATTCTAACCGCACCGCGTGGTCTCATCGTATAATATTTTACAGAGAATTATTAAACATCATCGTGAAATCACGCGAAATTGAAATAACGAACGTAACACGTACTTACGTATATTATGTTGGGAACGGGACGTGAAAGAGTAGTGAAATATAATAATAACAAATATTAATATTGTGCGCTGAGAAAAATATCCGATTGCGGTCCTCAGCGCAGCAAACTATTTGCGGACGGGAAGAGAAAAACCTCTACCGTCGGACTCTGAAAACAGCGGGGGTGGAAAAAAAGGACCTAGAAGGACGCGGAAGGGACGGTTCTATAGTGGTCTCGGATATTGTCTGTATGTATATATATATATATATATATACATTATTATATTTATATATATACGACGGTCCGACCCCGTGACTCTGTGGGGATTTAATTTAAAACTTTTCCGTCGCGACAAAAACTATTCTCCTCCGCCGCGGGCCGTTCGAACATCTCGCACACACACGTTTCCTGGGGAATTCAGACACGTGTTCTACGCCGCATCGTCGTAGTCGACCGCGTCGACGTTGTCATCGTCGTCGTCGTCTTCGTATCCGCATCACGGGGCCGTACTATTCGTCACGAACAGAAAGATTAATAAAAGATAAAAATAAAAAAATAAGAAGAAAATGTCTTCAGACCGGCGACTAGCCAATAGCATATGTCGTATATATATATAAAATATACCAACTTTAAACAACCCTCGAGCGCAAAACCCATCCCTTATATTTTTTACATTCGCCATAATACACAACTATAATAGACGTCCGCGCATCATACCTTATATAGTTATAACTTAAATACGCTATACCCTCTTCGTTTCGTCCTATAATTATTATTGCAGGCCGTCGGACAATCGGTCACATTTTAATTATTATATTATATTAAATTAGTAATTTACGAATCATTTATTTAAGAATACGACACATTATTGATGTTATAATATTTAACGTTAATTGGATATTTTACGAGAAAAAAAAATTCGATCTCGGTTTTAAAGTACAAAAATATCCCGTAAAAACTCGACCATCGCGAGTGATCACAAATTTATTACCTAACGTCATTTCTAATTTCCTCCCGGCCGTTTTTTACCGAATAATTGTATATTCGGTGTTTATATCTTTTGCGCATGCACGACGAGTATTAATAGTTAATTTTTTAACACGATATTAATATTATATAAAATAATGATTGTAACACTTGCAGTAGTTGATTAGAAAAAATCGATTCGGTTTATTTAAAACATCCGCTCGTTGCGTCTATCGAAACTGGTCGACTGTTATTAATATTATTATTACTAGACACGTAAATCTCCAAACTTTATAATCGACTTTTTGCGCGGGAAATATTTTAACACCGTATATTATAACCACGGTTACATAACATAAAATATCATATCGGTCTAGTGTGAAAAAATGTATAATATTATATTGTACACTTAAATTCAACGTTATTTTTTATCCCCGATAGTTCACATTGAGATCACTCTGACCAAATATAACCATGGTTATATTATAATAATATTTATCGTTGTGTCGTAGACAATCTGTCGAACGGTCAAACGGGGTCAAACGATTAATAACGTCATTATAACGAATGGAAAAACTGGCGTCGCTATAATTTTTGTATTTTTTTTTTTTTTTTTATCATTTTATGTTATTATAATAATAAAGTTTTAATCGAATACGAAATATTTCGCATGGAATAAAATGTTTGTAGCAGCACGTCTGAACGTATTTGCACACGCGTTTTTGACGTGACGTACGAAATGTATTATTAGAATATTTTTGCGAACGCGGCAATCAATAAAATTTAAATGCTCGAAAACGAAAGCGCACGTGGCGAAGTACCTAATAATAAGCATATAACGATAAAACCGTACCTAAATACGATCGAATAACGATGATCATCCGTTTAAGAATGTGAATAACCGAAGATAAACGTGTACGATGTACTAATATTTTTATAAGAATATTAAATATTATAAAATATTAAAACGTTGTTATGATACTGTATTATAATAGTTTATTGAATATATGATTATAATATTTTATTTCGTGAATTTTAATAATCATAATCATAATAATAATAATAATATATATATATATATATATATATTGTGTCTATATGGTAATAATATTATGAAAACCTCTTGACTGCAACTGGAATAACGTTTTGTCATTAATTATAATAATAATTTTTTATACATAATTTTTGTGGTCCCGTCTAATTTCATATTATTTTATACTATCTTTAGCAGTGTTGAAAATGATAAATTCAATTTGACCATAAACACTATTGATATTATTTTAATAATAGGTTGTTGCCTTCTTGGTACAGTTTAAAGACACAAACATAATATATTATATTATAATAATTAACGTGACCTTATTTGCGGTTACCTATATAATATGAAAATATCGATTTATAAACGGAGTATTAAGTCGAGGTATAATAAATAATAAGGAAAAACAGAAAAATTCACAGTGGACGAGATAGGTACGAGATCCTATAATGGATAAACGCCACTATTACCTGCACTGAACCCGCTGAACAATAAAAAAAAAAAAGTCATTATAATTGAATATTAATTCAATTAAGGCGACATAATAATAATTGGTTGCCAAATCGTACAAGATTAACACAAAATTACTCTGTTTTTTCCGCTGTATCACTCGTTTACAAGGACCTTGGAAATATTATCAGTATAATATAAAAATATATAAACACCTAATTATTAAAACTATTTTTTTTTTTTATAATCAAGGTGGTGACATAATGTTATGTTATGATGTTATACACTCGTTTGTATAACTACAAGTCTTCCACTTTCGTATTATAGATCGTTTTTCTCAATGTTTTTGATTGGGAAACTTTCCTATATAAGTACAGCAATTAAAAAAAAAAAAAAATGCGATTTTTTCATTTTATACATTACCTACATATTATTTTTCCGTTAATAAATCATACCATATAAGAACGTATATATATACGTATAATTACTTGATAAATCATGCTGAACGCTGACGTTTTATCGACCGTTTATGCCAAACCACGATATTTAATTACGTGTAACTCATTCGAATGCGTGACTTCATGTAATAATAATATACGTCGGAAGATTTTTCGTCGTGATCCTATATATTATATTATTATACGGAGTCTGCGCGGCAGCGAATAATTCATTTATTAATCATTTTTTAATAACAAACTATATACACGCGAGGACTTATATTTACAAGTGGAATGGAATAAGTGTCGTGTTACAAAATATTATGTAAAAATATAATATTATGAAACACATACGATAATTATTATGTTAAATCCGATCAATTATTAATTATTATCAATTATCCGACGAATTAGTATATATCATATCATATTATATATAGGTACTAATTATAATACGATTAATTTATCAAAAAAATATTTTTTTTTTTTTTTTTTTTTTTTTTTATCAAATAATATGCACGTATGGCGTTTGACCTATTGGCTATTATTAACGGAAATATATAAATATTAATATTTATACTCAAAGACGATCGTTATACATATACGATGATAACACGACTGTTTACGCATATTTATTACGTATTACACCGTTTTCATGATGTTCGACGATAAAACCTCTGTACTTACGTTATTAACATTTCGCATATTATTATAACGTTTTCCGAGTAGGAAAAAATCGAAACCGCATATTTGCGAGATATCCATATACGTATAATGGTAATGGTTATTTTATATTATATACGTATATTGGTATAGGTTCAGAGCTCATTCGTCGGAAATACATAAATAAGGTTATTTGCCGTCGTTGGCTTCCGAGAACAACAAGAGACCAAAAGCCACGAGAAAACTTAAATAAAACACACGATTAATATAAACAATACAGTCTCCCTCTATATCGTATAATATATATTATATTTTCGCGTACGTCCTCCGCAAATAATTTTCGTGAATCGCCAAATCGGCTATAGGCGATCGACGCGGTATTCTCTTCTACACATGGCGAAAGAAAACGAAAAATAATCCCTATATTGTAATATGTAATATTATGTATTACATATAAATATATTTGATTGTATCCATACGAATATTTGTCGATTCTTATAACTAAATTTGTAAGCAAGTTGATGTTAAATATGAATAATACGTTTCAACAGAAAATTATTTTGCTCGATTTCGCTATTCATAAACGATAGCTTGATAATAAAAATTAATGTTATACCTATACATTATATTATATAAACTGACGTAGTATTACACGAAGTTCTCAGAAATCGCAAATAAACATATATATTATATGTATATCTGTATACAGAGTATATATAAAAAGTTGTAAATGACTATTAAACTATTTTATTATTGAAATGCAAGAAAATCATATTTCTGTCGCCTGCTATTATTTTTCATTTAGATTAAAAGTTTCAAAATTAAAAAAAAAACCATTTCTATTTAGAAAAAAATATCAGCATAGCCAATATAATATATAGGTAACCGATATGCGATGTTAACTATTGCCATTTCAAAAATATATAATATAGTTATTGATTTTTCTATAATTTAAAACGCTCATATACCGAAAGAGGTCAGTAAACGCAGGTCTGCACAAAATATGAAATAGCTAAAAAAAAAAAACCAACGATGATGATAAACGCAATACCATAACCAGAGCGAACCACCATGTGCCCCGTGCGGTTTGGGTGAAAATTTCGTATTGCGTACGAAATAATCTGCCATTTTCGTAAAACGCGATTATGATCACTCTGTATGACAATTATTATTACTCAATTGATCGATTTGCTCTCGCAGTTGGTCGTTATCGTACACGCATTCGCTTTGAAAATTATAATATAATAATATGTGAGTACCACAATGTTATTCGTTATCTCGCTAATATAATATAATAATTATATTATTGTATTAATGATATCTGACGACATCGTTGTTGTCTGCAATCATTACAAATATATACCAATATACTTAAAATTATAATACACGTTCGCGTTTTAATAATATAATATGCACTCGAATTAAAATAATATTTTGTCCGTTAAACGTTTTATATAAACAGCACTTAACCTGTATCGAATATAGTATTATAATATTATCGCCTACACGCGCTCGAAGCAAAGACGTTATAATATTTTTATCATAAAGTAGTAAAAGGAAGACAAAAAAAAAAAAAAAAAAAATGATATTTTTTTTTATCATTTTTATCCCACGTCGTCGGCGTATTTTAATTTTATTCCATACGGACTCGTTTCTTATTATTTCCTGACGCTACTCGACATAAACAATACAATATTATTATGATATCGTGGCGCCGTCGCGTGATGTAGAAACTATAATAAACTATTATACATTACGGAAACGTTCGAATATAACGCTAATAATAATATTATGTCCGTGTATATTCTGATATTCATTATTGTTATTATCATTAAAGATATTTTATTTGTAATCGTGGAGGAAATCGTTGAAGTCTTTTAATCGAAAACTCCGTGACGGTCGTTTGTGATGGGCATTCGAAAAAGACGAGCCTGATGAAGCCTACACCGCGCGGGTGTTTTCTTACGAGTATTTCTTCTATTTTGAAATTTTTTTTTTCTTGTTTCGTATCATTTTTTCACTGCGATATCGCATTATGATAACAATAAAAATACGTATTATTATTTGATTATAAAATATAGGTCACAGCCGGAGCGCTAGCACGGCGACGGCGGCTATACGTCGGACTCGAGGGGATGTTTTCGACCGCGTCCAGTAATTGTTTGCGTCTCGAGTACAATTTTATATTATTATTGTTATAATCTATTGTGATGTAATATCGAGCGGCGACACTCCGTGACGGTCCGGGGGTGGATATAAGGGGCACGCGCGTACAATAAAAACCGTTTTATATAATATGATATTATTATAATAATACATCGTCTCTCGTTTTCGGTTCGTTATAATATTATTATTATTATTATATAAAAAAAATCGAATAAATAAATAAATTTCGCGTTTCCACGTTGTCGTAAGAAATTCGTTAAAATTCGTTCGGTCTTACGGGTGAAATTTCAAAAAAAAAAAACCTCGAAAAGGAGAAAAAATAAATCCTAGGCACATCACGTGCGTATTACTCTATAAGTCTATACCTACGAGTATAACACGGTAAAAAACAGACGCGGATAAAACGCGCGATAATCTTTTCCTTATTTTTATTATTATTATTATTATTATTATTATTATTATATCGGTACGTTATATTTTTTTTCTAGCTGATCACGTATTCGAGTGTGTACGATCTCGGGTTTCGCGGTGAGGGCGACGGCGGCAAATCCACTCGAAATCCTATACGAGTTGACGCGCGTAGTCAAATAATACTCGAAGAGTGGCGGGTTTACGCGTGCGTGTACATTATATAACGTACATAATAATATATTATAATATATTATTATAGTAAAATAAAATATATTATATTTTTCATATTTTAAAACGCGTCGTCGAAGTGTAGAGTGCGAGAAATGAAAAAAACATCTCCGGCAAACCACGAACGTATACCTACATCCATTTTATATTATATTATACTGTCGCCCGCGAATTATACGTGACGCGATAATATAAGACGTATAAGCGACAAAAAAATATATCGGTCGGAGGACGAGGGATAAAAAAATAAATAAAATCAAAAAAATCGGCAATATAAATCAAATTATTATTTATAACGTCGAGATTTTCTACGTGAATAATAATAACACCGTTACTAATATTACTCACTCGGGTACTTATACGAGACTGTTTCCATACGACAATTATTATTATTCGTAATGACGTTATACGCGCGAGTTTTACACCTCGCCGTATTATTATGACTTAGTTAAAAACGCAACGACTAATAATTATTATTATTTTAAGGCATTGAAGTTTAATAATAATGTCATTATTTCCGTCCACGCATAAAATATTCGCTTTTAAAGTAAACTCGTAAACGCGGGCAAATATAATATACAGGTATATAAATCGTGCGTTTCGCAAAATCTACAAAACGTAATAATAATAATAATAATAAAACGCGAGTTCGTTTGATTAATATTTTTATCCAACGGCATGGGGGGTACCTACATAAAATTTGATACGTGGGGCGCAAAAAGCGTTCGAGACGATATTATTTTTATTAATTCTAACGCGTGTTTGACTTGGGCGAATAAAATATCATAAATCCCAATAATATATTTTAATATATAATATAATCTGAAATTTTCTGTTTTCGTCGCACTAAAATCGTTCGACTAACATATTACTTTTTATTAACGTGTACCAAATTACGTTACCGTTTATCGGTTGTCAATATCGTTGACGTTTTTTTCTACTAGGTACTCGTATTTTTTTTAATATTACGTTTCTTCGTCCGGATAAATTACATTACCTGAAACAGAAAACAAATTGCACGTTTAATGTTAATTACAACGTATAATAGGTATTATTATAGGTAGTTAGTATACCATGGTTAAGCACGGTATACGGCGAACGAGATATGATTAAATAAAATATAATTATTATTATAGTAACGCGTATAATGTATTATAGGTACATTATATGTTTGTGCGCAGTCGAGTGGCGACGATGTGCGTTGTGGTAATTTCACGAACTGTGCGCATAAATACATAAACATTACTCTATACGAGCATATACGACCGAAATATTATATTATTATTTTTATTATTATCATTATTATTATTTTTATTATTATCATTATTATGCATTTCCGCATTGAAAAAATATTTCGTGTATGAAGGGGAAAAATGCAACCGTCCGTATTATATAACATTACACAATATTTACAATCGTATTCCGGTACCTTACAATAATACGCATTAATTCATAGTACTACTGTTTACGCGAAATGGCGGTTTATAATTATCCGCGAAAATTTGTATCAAGCATTAATACAATATATTATTATACAGAGTGACCGAAAATTAAATATAAAAAAAAAAATTAATTTAATAATATTTCGTGCATAATATTCGATAGATACGTAAAACCTCCGTGAAAAACGCGTCCATCTCAATATTTTCATTTACCAACAATTTACCATCTATTTACAATCGATCACTATATTATACGATAACAAATATTTTAATACCGTAACCACGGTATATATACGCGAATATCGACTGGATACTAACCTTAACCTATGTTATAACGCGTGAGAAAGCGCCGAATATATTAGTAATTATAAAAATAGATATTATGCGATCGAATTGATATAAAATAAAGTTTAGACTATATTTTATAACGTGTATAACACAATATTAATGTATACACGCGTATTATTTTCACATGGCATGTTATTATAATATTACCGTGTATAGTACGCCGCACAAACGTACTTAATGACCGTATTCCGGTCGATCGTTCAACACAATTATTATTATATTATTATATAAATAATATGATATTTGGTTCTAGGGACTGATGATGTTATTCATACAACGGTTCGTATGCACAATAAATTCCTCGTGTACGCCGCATGTTGTAATATAATTATCTATAAAATGCGTAACGCGATATACAGGGTGATCCAGAGAATGGGATATTTTACAAAAATCTATAGCGACGCTTAAACGTCTATATTTTATTTTTTATAATTCTTCGAAATGTTCACATAATATTATCATATGTTTGTACGATACCGAACTCGTTAACCAATTTCGCCAATAATTGAACATAATAACCACTGACTGATTTTACAATATTGTCACGCGAGATTTTCTTTTCGGGTAAGACGTTTAATCTTTAATATGGAAAAAAATAATAAAAATTAATTTCGTTTCTCTCTACTAATAGGTACGAAAAAAAATATATATATATATATATTTCTTATACGTCCGGGTACCTATTATATAGCACACAATATACAGTATAGTATTTTTCTGCTAGATACGACAAATTCCTTCGAGCGCTTAATAAAAAATAAACGCTCATTGATCACGCATGCCGCATGCGTTGATTATAATTATATAATGTATCATACTATATGTACAGAGTGATCAAATTATCGCGTTAAAAAATCGGTCAGGGCAATGGTAGATCATGTCGTATATAAATTCAAATCCTGACGTTTTTTCAACTACTCTGTATATATATATACTCGTAATACAATGCATCGTACGTCATGTCGTGGCTGTAAGACACCAAAATATGCGACAGCTAGTAACATAACTTTTAGAAGGACGATAATGCAGTTCACAGGGTCTTATATACATATATAAGGGATTTACACCGCCATCGTCGTATATAAGGATGACAGGATCGGTCTTATATGGGCGACATGTGTGTACGACCGTGTATATTATATTGTGTATATCTAAGTGTTTTTCTCACTAAAATATTATTATTATTTATTTATTTTTTGAATAAAAAATGTTTATAAAAACTTAATATAAAAATTCTCAATTTTTTTGAATTTACTACGACCGTTGTTTATTATTTTTATTATACACTTATATTACATTGTACACGGTTCTGGACTTAAACGCGTCGTCTCGGTTTCCGTTCTCATAAACATTAATACAATATTACAATGGCAGAGATATTACTTTATAATATTATTATACAACGTATAATATTATAAGCCTGGCATAACATTATAATCGTATTTATATTATATGTATCATAATATGAATTATTATTACACACTATACACATGAAATCGATATTTTATATTATACTGCTTCGAAAATGATTATTTCTTTATAAGGCATCCTAAGGAATTCTCTATATAATATTATTATCTGTATAATTTCTATAAAAATTACAATAATACTCATAAAAATATCGACGAAAGGTTATAAATAATAGTATATAATACATTATTATAATAATGTCAATATTCAATTTCAATTATTATTATCAATATTAAAATAAAAAAATAAAAAGTTCCTTATTACGTAAAATCAAAAATCGTAAACTATTTATACGAACACAATATTATAACACTACCTATACATGCTACATATAAAATAATAATAATAATAATAATAATAATAATATATAATAAACAAAACAGACGTTTCAACCGTAATATATATTCGATGGAATGCGTACGGCATCCCCATCAAGCTGATATTGGTACTTGTGGGTTTTTGTACTCGGGTTTCACATGTTATATAATACAACGTATTGTATAGATAATATTCATAATATTATAATATCAACAAAAATGGTAAATAATAAATAAAAAAACTTATATGCTTATACTCGTAAAGTCGTAAACGGCTGTGAATTTTATTCGTGTTAGTTTGGTAGAAAAATTATATAAAAAAAAAAAAAAAAAAAAAAAAAATACAAACAATTATGTTGTTATCAATATTACTACACATAAACTCTAAACTAAATAATAATGCTATATACCGATTATATGTACATAATGTTACTACCTACGTAGTATTCAATATTTATATTTTTATACCGCGGTATTCATTCATTATATTGTATAATATTCCACGTGAGCGAATGAATATCGTTTTTGTCCCTTGTTTGTTTTACGTATATATATAAAATATATAACGTATAATTAAAATGAGTCGACAAACATTTCTTTAGTAATAATTTAATTGTCATTGCAACAACAGTGGGGGTTGTAAAGAAAGAAAAAGACAAACTTTTACAAACTATATAAGTATACGAAAAAAACAAAAACAAAAAAAAAAAAATACCAAATATAAAATAATATTAATTAAACAATTTTGAATATTCAAAAGATTAGGGACGTTCGTTAAAGAAAGAATATATAAATTGAATTTCGTTCGTATATACACGCTCGCGTGTATAATGTTATATAAAATAATAATATGCACTCGGAAAAAAGTTTGACCGGGACGTTTAAAACAATTCGCAGGATATATGTATATATATATTTGACGAAGAATAAAGTTTTATAGTTTACAAAATTAAAATCCGGTCGATTTTGCATACGACTTCGGGAGCAAAGAACGTTTATTTTCGAAATTTCCACGCGTACTTGTTGAGTATAAAAAATATACCTACGTAATATACGAGCGTACTCCGAATTTTACGCTATCCTCCGAGTAATGCATATTTATAACACTTAAGAGGATGCTATACCACCTATATTCCAATTTAAAAACACGTTCGTGAAAAACAGTAAAAAGTTACACTTTAAAGTAATTTTAGAGATAGAATACTCATTATAAAAAAAAATAGAGGAAAACAATTCCGAGGGAACCTCTGAACCTCATATGCGTTTTTTGAAAAATTTAACTTAACAAATAGTTATACAGAGATTTAAAAATTGATAAAATAATGCTTTGTTTTAAACAATTTTTAAATTTCTGTAACTATTTGTTAGATCATTTTTTCAAAAAACACATATGAAATATTGTCCTCTATCTTTTTTATAATGAATATTTTATCTCTAAAATTATCTACTTTAAAGTATACTTTTTACTGTTTTTCATGAACATGTTTTTACATTGGAATATAGGTGGATAGCATCCTCTTAATATTTTATACAAATACAGGTATATTATTATTATTATTATTATTATTATTATTATTATTATTATTATTATTATTATTATTATTATTATTATTATTATTATTATAAAACTATCAAAAATTTTCGACCGTCTAAATCTCTAAATAAATACTCGAATCGTTGATTTTTCTGGGCTAACTCTAACGAATAATTAAATAAGAATATATTATATATAGGTACAGTTTACCATGTGCGCGGTACATATTATTATTATTATTATTATGAATTTCGTATACTCGTATACATGTACGGATTGATTAAAATGGGGTCAAAAATGATTGAAATATACGTTTTTATTGCTTTTGCTATAGAAAACCCTGTATAATATTACAACATACACATTCGGACCACGAATTCGGCGACAGGGGGGGGGAGAGTTGTTTTAATATACCTATATGTATTTTTATATTGCGTGTGTCCTCTGCCCGTTTGTTATTTATGCGTTGTCTATACACACGCGCGTTGTTCGTTTTTCCTCGTGGCCACTTGACCGAAACTGTCGAAATACAAAAAAAAAAAAAAAATAATAACAATATTATTACCGTGTTACTGGAATCCGTTGGACAGAACACTGGTATAGGTATGTGTTGGAGCGTGATAACAACCAAAACAACCGCGCGCATATCAGTGCG
>JAIUCT010000018.1:2754556-2765532 GCA_021307375.1 Tetraneura akinire | reverse complement strand
TTATTATTATTATTATTATTATTATTATTATTATTATTATTATTATTTACTTGTAAATGTGCGCCCTTCTTAACTACCCTTTGGAAATTTTAGAATATAATATACACGCGAAAACGTGTATAGGTACGTAAAATAATATGAAATAAGATATATTTACTTTAACGGTTAATAATGTACTTGAAGTCCTTACGCGTGCCTAAGTTAAAATAATAAAACCATAAAAAAAGCGTATTCGTCCTTCATCGCCGTTTTAGGTACCTACGTAAAACGTCGGTTTTCGTTTAAATATACAAATCAACAAACGATTGTTATTATAACATACGAATATAATAAAGTATAATATATTCTACGATAATAATATAGTTATGAGTGTTATAACGATGATTACCACGTAAGTTGTATAATTTGAAAGAAAATGTCATTTCGCGTCAAAAACTAGACATATCAATGTCTAGCAATCCAGCATATTATTATAGGTATTAGGCGTTTGTTGTATAAATATAGTTCTTTGGACGCCAAAATATTGAAATATAAAAGCTATTTATTAATTCGAAAAAATATGTCTTAATTTTTAAATAATTCTGAAATTGACGGCGAATCTAAATTTGAATTTCGGAAAAATTATTGTGGATGTATTAATGTTATTTTAAGAACGTATTTTCAAAAACATTAACGAGTGTATCTGCGAGAATTTTTGGCGTAAACACGTACAACCAACAAAATTTTATGACTTGTGTGTGGGACGAACAAATTTAATATATTAAGCTGGATATACCAATTTTATTTCTGAAAATGCCATAGCAGCAGACCCACGTGTGGCAGACCCAGAGGAATACTCGCGCACTCCATTAACGTTATACCACAGTTGTGGTAATAAGTGAAACGTATCCGATACCCGTACTCTGCTAACATACTATAATAATACTAAATAGTGCCCGACCACTAATCAGTCACCGCTTTTGACCGATTTCGACAGAGACGATGACCATTTTATAAACCTGTACGATACGTGACTACAACACTCGTTTTCATTATTATATATTAATATTTGATACAACAAATTTTCTATATTAAACCATATTTCGTGAATTGGCGTCATTTAAACGAAATATTCGTTTTTTTTTTTATGTTTTAATTGCTTTTATGGATGGATTACAATGGACAAATGAAGTTTTTTAATTAATTAACATATAATATACGTTTAAAGATATATATAGATATTAAAATATATTGTTTTATTATTAATTTTTTCACATTAGTATCTAATAATTCTCTACAAGGAAAAAACCTAGTTTAATAAAAACGCGGATAAAAAAAAAAAACTTCCGTATGACTCACCAAAGTTACGTATTTCAATAAAATAATGTACTTACGAATTTACGATCGTACAGGTATATTATAATATTATAACGAACCACTCGAATGAATTTCTTTATTTTAACCGCACTACGTAATAATTTCTGACTCTTAATATTAACAATTCGCACTATAATACTTATACACACATTATTTGAAATAATATACGAGTAATCTGCAACCGTAAAATGTAGGTACATATTCAGATATTTCGAATTCCTAAACGCATTCGTTAATTTAAGCATATAGGTATAATTATTATAACGATTATAATTATAAAATTAAATTTAAAAAATAAAAAATAAAATAGTTACAAATCAGTACATTATTATTATTACATTCTGCAATAATCACGTACTATTTCGTATAAAATTTACGAGTAATACCCGTGATGAAGACATAAATTGAATATATTATCATCAAAATTTACTAGATTTTTTAGTAATGGGTAAAAAAAATAATAACACAAGTACCCGTAAAGAATATTGTTTAGACGTGTTTGTCAATGTGTTTCGGTCCTAAACATTAAAATATAACGTGGTAACTTAAATTTATAATATTCGATCGTTCCTCCGGTGGTTACAACTCGCAAGCAAATGCAGTGTACAAAAAGGAATAATAATATTATAATAATATATTATATTTATTTTAATTTAATTAAAACATTGCGTTTATTAACGCGTATATGCTTATAATTATAGCTTTTACGTTATAAATATTATGTTTTATCAACGTCATAATAATTTAACGGATTATCGTCTTTGACGTATGATAGTATAATATTATTATAATACACACACGGTATAATTGTCAAACAATAATTGTCAACGTCCGCATTATCTTGTGTCCAAATATATTATTTTATCAAACACGCCATTTCGCTAAAAATCATAAACTATAATATATTTTTCGTTTCGGAATAACGCATTATATATATAGATATTATACGTATGCCTACTATATAATATTATAAACTCGTAAATCGTAAATAATAATCATAAATTTCATCATTTCGGTTGTATTAACTGCGTGCTTGCTATTATAATATATTGACTAAAAGGAATAATATTACGAGTGAAAGGCAAAACTTTTATATCGATATATTTTTATTATACTATATATTGTATATTATTATTTGCTACCATAATTAATTTCATTTGACAAGCCGATTTAATTGCAAATTTAATAAACAATAATTTAAATAAATATTATTATTATAATTTAAAATATTTTTAAAAAATATTAAATAAATTATTTATTTAATAAATATTCTTATATAGTAATAGTTTCTCTCGTTGTACTCTTTGTTTACGACGATTGAAATTTTAAAAATATTTTTATTTTTATTTTACATCTAAGCGCATACATAACGACAAAAATGTAGACAATAAATAATTTGTATTCGAGTTGTTTTATAGTGATTTCGTGTTATATATTATATTTAATAATTGTTTAAAATCAAATAAATGTATACTGACAAATATTTACAAACAAAAAATATACGATCGGTAATCATTTATTTGTTTCTTCTCCAATTTAACTTTTACATATTAATTTGAGGAAATTTGACTTTTATCTCGTCATAGTGTGTATAATAATATAATTTATAAAAACTAACGACGTATAATATCTTAGTTTACTATTGAATGCATGGAAGAAAAATGTTTATTTTATAATACGTAAAGTCGGAAGGTTGTAACCTTAACATAAAACAAAAAATAAAAAATATACAGTTTACAAATTAAATTTAAAATGTTAACACATTTACTTGCAAAAAATATGATGAACGCACGATATAAAAAAAAATTAAACATTTGGTTTGGTAAACATTAAACAGAACCAAAAAATATGAATTTTTTTTTATGATTTAAAAATAGGTCTTATTCATTTAGTATGACACGCTGAAATGAAATTTGTATATGTATATACGAATACTAATACAAGAAATAAAGTATACAAATCTTTTCTTTACCATAATAAACCTATAATATATATCGACATATTAAATTAATGTGGCATATCGATAAGAATGCAAAGAATATTATATTCATGTATAAATCGAATAAAATATCAATCGTGGTGTTATAAATCAAAAATTCTACAACAATGGAAAATAAAAAATCGTAAATTATATAAACCATAATTCACGGACAATTTATTACAATTTTTATTTTTTCGAAACCGAAGAAATTTTAACGAAAAACTTTACACCTTGTGGTTCGTTTTTTGTTTGACGTCTAATGTATACGTGAACCTACGCTGAATTTTGATATATACCTATAAAATACACTATACAGTGTGTTTTTTCAACAATATATTATAATTATATACAGATGATGACGCGCGGGGAGAAAGAAAAAAAATGCGACCAGCACACACCAAAACGTGTTGGCGGTTTTTTCGCGATCTCGATCAAGGACGACCGTTACATTATAATATTATGTTACCACGGTTCTGGCAATTTTATAACCTCTTTATTTATATTTAGATACCTACTATAATATTATTATATCGTTACACGAGATGATGATGATAATAATAATAATAATAATAATAATAATAATAATAATAATCGGTCGCAACATTTATGAATAATACCGCGGTAACATTAGAAGTATATACCGGGGAAAATAATAAACGAACTTATATAAATAAAATAATATAAAAAGTAATGAGAATTTTCGTGGGGAACGGAAATAAAAGCAACAACCGTCGTCGTCACCACCGCGACCGCCGCCGCCATCGTGATTCGCTCGACGACGACGACGACGACCGCGCGGCGGAGGTGCGATAGTCGCATTACCGCCGCGTAATGACGTAATTCAAACACCTCCGAAACATCGTTCCACAAAAGCTGAAGAGAGAACCGAGATAAATAGAACGGCCATTTTATGGCTTTTGTGACACGACAGCGCCCCCGCAATCCAATAAAACCGGGTATATACGCTATTATGTTTGTTTTGCATCCTACGGCGGAAATCCCCGTAAAAACCAATGTTTTTATGCCCCTCCGTCCTTTCTTCTTAACCGCAAAATAGTCATGCCTGACCCTATTATTGTCCTTTTGCCATTTTTTTTTCCCCCCGCTACTCTCATTCTGTCGCCCGTTTCGCCTACCGCAGGACTATAATAATAGGTATAATATTATGTATACGTAATATACATACAAGTATATACATATCATAAGAATATATTATACGACGTTGCAGGTGTATATTATACGTATAGAACGTAGACATAAAAAAAAAAAAACCACATGTGAAACTTCGCCGTTATCACTGGTCGATGTCCCGGTGACCGTATATACCGCAATAATACCATATACGTATTTATATATGGCATAACTGAATGTATAACTATATTATTATACCGTGCCATTGGTAAGGTATAATATGATCGTGTCAAGTTGTACGCGCTTAAATATTACAATCCAGTAGTAGTTTGAAATTGATTTTTTTTTTCTATACTATATTTATTATTAGGTATCACTTTTTGTCAGAGTGGCCATATTATGATGTATATAATGACAATGCGTAATTTGTAGTTTATATAATATTATTCTATAAAGGTTAAAAAATAACCGATTAAAAGCAACTTTCGTACTATAACGTCTTTACACGCCTGGAAAACGCGTATATTATTCGTGTGAAGGAAAATCGGCCTGGAGGACTCTATGTCCAGTTTAACGCGGATCAATGCATTTATATTTCTCCCAAATTTCCTGGAAAACGTGTTACATATTTTAAAGGCTTTCAAAATAAAATACTAAGTAATTCCATTTAAAAGATTGTATCTATACGCGTGCATAATTTAATTAAAATTGGACGATTGTTTTACTTTTGATAAAACAAAAGCGACGGTAAAACAAAACGATTAAAAAGAGTATACATAATATAGTTTAAGGTGCTGTGTACAAGGTTTAAATATATATAACGATTTTCCCGGATTAAAGAAACGAACCCTTAAAAATAATTTCCAGTAAATTTACTTACAAAATAATATTATAATACGTATAGGTCTAAACGATATTAAAGAGAATAATATGATAACAACACATAAAAACAATATTTAATAAGAAAAATGTTCATTAAAACGAAATAATTGAATTTATATTAAATACATATTGTATCGGATAATATTTATTTTTGTAAATGTTTACAAAATACGTGCATATGAAAAATTAATGCGATTTTTTACCGAAAAAAAATAAAACAATAATTTTCATAAGATTTGTAAAATAGATTAAACACACGCAGAACGCATAAATAAAATAAAAAGTATAAAGTTGTTAAAAGATAAAAATAAAATAATACGCAAGTTTGAGATGAAACTTTTAAATTGCAAATTGCGAAATGCTACTGAATTTCAGTAAGACTTAAATATTATTTTGTACATCCAACAATAAAAACGAAATTAAACAATACGGCAAGTGAGCACAAGGCCACAAAGGTCATAATCAACTTTACACACAATTCCACGATAGAAGTTTTTCGGTAGAAAGATTCGGCTAAATATTTTCCAGGTACACCCGTCTACATAAATAAGTAAATACTTCTATAAGATATTTATGATATTTTAGATTAAAATTTATTAACGTCACTCAGTTTTTAATAGTAATTAATATGCAATTCCACGTGGTTTAATCTGACGAAGGATTGAATTTGTAAACAAAGCAAATGAAATAAACTCTGGATACACAACTAATATTACAACTTATTATAACTGATAAGAAATAAAAGATGATATTATAATGATAGTTTCAACAATGAAAAGTTTCAAATAAATGTAATAATATAAATAATTAAAAACTTTCAAATATATCGTTAAAACTAAATAAACAAAAGTAATGTTGTAATAGTTTCATATTTTAGATTTTGAGCGAAGCGAAAATTGTATTGGTTTTACAATGGTGTGATTTTTTTGTTTTTTTTTTTTTTATGTCTGAAGACACATTTTCTACCTTAATAATGATCCGATTTTCACGAATATAAATATAGAAATTTTCATATGTTTCCGATTGAAAAGTGGATGTAGTTAGTACTTATTTTATTTAGGTCATATGTCAAATTTCTCAAAATAAACTCTATGCGAAAGGAAAAACTTATTACTTAAATATTGGTTAACTTATTTCCGAAATATTAGAAAAATCTCGTGTACTTATCAATATTTTTTTGTAGATGTTTTAAGTTGAAATTTGAGTAAAATCGATATTTATAGTATACCTATATATTTCATATGGATTCTTCTTATGATATTTCAATATTTTACAATAAAGTTAAATAAAATTAACATTAAAATTGTGAAAAATCATCAAAATTTTATTGAACCTCAAAAACAAATTCCTTAACTGTTAACTCATTTTCAAATAATTGTGAATATTACATTTTCTTTTCTTTTATATATATATATATCCATCTTGTTATATATAGCTGTTACTGGTGTGGAAGAGACACAGATGGAAAGAGGATAGAGTTGAATTTTGTTTAAAATGTGAATGCAATTTAAAATTATTACATTCAAAAATTAAACTAATCTAAGTACTGTCAGATCTGTATATCTAGAAAACTCATTAAAGGGTTTTATAAGCATTTATATTAAACGTAGAGACTGATAAATATCAAAATTGTAATCAATAAATAATAATATTATCTGATGAAATATCGTATTTCCGGATGACATGATTTATCATTGTATTCAAATGTTAATCAAAATTCAACAAATACTATTCTCTTTAGACCTATATCCCATCCACACTATAGTATCAGCTCTTCTTTTATTAAAAATACAATTATTATAACGATAACGTTTGAAAACCGTTAAAAATGTTCTCACCGTTTCAGCGTAAAGCATATGCTTATTTAAATTATACAAAAAAATAAAACATTGTAGAAACGTACAATTAAGTATTACGTACAAATTTATATCGATTTGTAATATCGTTCTCCTATATTATAATATTATAAAATTAATATTTTCTGTATGATTAATTCAATCTCGATATGTATAATATATATAATAATTTAACAGCACAATATTGGTAATAAAATAAATTAATATCTTAATATTGTATCTAAATTATTTAAACGAAAAATAATGCGTTATGATAACACTATAATAAATATTTAAGAAAAATTTATTTTATAATTATAATATACTTAATATACTTAATACTTAATACTAAATTATAATATTAATTTATATACTTGTAAAAACGACTTGTTTATTTATCAAACTCTACACGTTTTTCCTTGAAACTTCTATATTAAAAATATAATATTTGTTTGGGGGTAATGTACTGTTTATCATAAAACCTGAAGCTATATATTATACGATAAACGTTTAAATCACCAAAATAATAAATTCGATATTATAATATTTATTTTGACTAGTAATAATAGTATATCGTATTACACCACGTTTTATAATAAAACATAGATTATATTATTATACAGTATGTATATTATATAGAGTATGCGAGAAACGATATTATTGGAATTGTATACATAAAAAAAAATAAAAATAAAAATAAAATTATCGTTATCGTTATCGCAAACACTACTACAAAACGCGTAATATAAATTATAATATTATATTATATGTTTATATAATATATAGTTAAAAATATTTGTTAATTTTTCGAATCTCGAATTATTATTTGGGTCAGGACAAGACGTGTTCAAGTGTTAGGGCGCGGCCTATTCAAATATTGTTGTATGGTAATAAATTTTATTGTATGATAAGATTGTTTTTTGTTTCGTACATACACGAGCGTTTAACATTTACGTTCGATTTTTATATTTTATATGAATAAAACAAATCGTTAAATTTCACATACGTTATATTATTTATTATATCGTTTTTCAAGCCGATTGTAGTATAAATGCATACCATAATAATATTATTATTTTGAATATGTAATTTTATTCGAAAAACAAAAAAATACGTCTTATATTACCAATAGGCGATATTATAATATTGTACAGTTCACGTACAATAATATTTTCCAACGACCGAGGTATAAGTATAATAATTTCGTACGTTTAAGAGGACATTTTTCCATTTTCACCGATAAAATGAAAATTTATAACCACCATTCTGGTAACACTATACATAAACAAATTTATTTTGCATTTGTCCACCACTGCTCGTTCCATTTATATTGCGCGGAATTTTATATAATAATAATATAATAACGTTATAACACCGTGTTTTGTTAATTATTATTTACGCGCGCGGCATCGAATTCACTGTGTTTTTAGTTCTTTACAAAAAAAAAAAAAAATATGTCATCCAGCCGCAAAACGTATAAATTCATATAATACATTATACTACCAAGGTACCTGTATCACATAATATACCTAGGTATTATTATGATATTGAATTTGCAGTGCAGAATATCAAACACACAAAACATAATATTTAGTTTAGACTAGCGTGTGTAAACTGAACTTGTTGAACGTGTCATTGTGTCTATTATTACAATATCATTATACGCTCTTATATTATATTCAGATGCGTTAATATACCGCGGTGTACTATGGTACCTATAATACGAGTATACCTAACCATTTGATATTTGAAAATTCACATTATAAATTGCGAACAAATCTGGCATAATGATAATTATAGCCTACAGGTAACAATGATAAAATGTAGGTTAATATAATATTATAAAAGAATAGCGAATTGATCGTCGCCACGTGAAATGTAATAATATTATGTGTTATATTCTAATAATATATTAGGTATATAAAACAAAACCGTCTATTCCGATTTATACGCACTTATATTATTCTATATTATAATGATAATGATAATATAATAAAAAATCAATTTTTTTAATTTTGTGTTCAAAAAATGGAGAGAGGGGCAGACAAAATTCAGGTAAAAAACTCTCGTATCATCGCGGTAATTTTCCACTGGTCACAATAACACGGTATTACATTATATTACCAGTATATACCAGCATACCGCGGATTATTCTTATAATTTTTACGTATTTATACCGAACAAAACGTAGTAATACTAATAAAGTAATATTATCGAACGTCCGGTTGAAACGTAGATTAAAAAATCTACGATAATAAGAATATATTTGTATTATAATTCTTCACATAACTCACGCGTACGTGATGTCCAGTCGTATATTATTGTACTCGTATACATTATAATATTATATGCGATATATGAAAAAAAAAAAAAGAGGAATTGTGAAATATATTTAATATATTTCCCGTCGTCATCTCTTTCTCGTAAACACCTCTGAAGCACGTAGTAGAGTACAGTCGGCTATATACGTATATAATACATACATAATAAAATACGCGTACGTGTGTGCTCGGGGGATGTGCGTACTGCTTGCTGACTTGGCTAGGACCGTATTATCTACTCTGTGTCTTATCTCGTTCTCTTTGGCTCTGCCGATTTTTCTATATACTAATACCACTTTTCCACGGTTCCATTATATATAGTCAAACGATGGTTTTCCACTCGACGGTCCATATCGAATAAAATTCCCTCAGCATCCCTATATGCATATACGTGTTGTGTGTGTGTGTGTGTAGACGGTACTTAATATTCTCTTCCGTAGTCCACTTCCGGTTGCAGTGCAAACACACATACCTAAATATATTACGTATAGCCTATCCCTTTCGCCCTCCGGAGCCAACCCTTAACGACCGTCGAATGACCGTCAATAATAACCTAACGGGTATACCTATACAAACACACAAACCGTATATAATATATACAACTGCTGCAACAAAATCGGAGCTAACCCGACGATTCCTGCAGGACGTGGCGTATAATATAATATATATAAGTACACTTCTATATGACTATTTAATATTATATATACCTCGGTATACCTGCCGGCGATAAATTTTTGTATTCTCACCGGAAAACGATATGTTTATTATTTATATATACCTGTATATTATGTATACCTATACTATATCTACACGCGAAACAATGGGGCGAGATTATTATTTATTATTCTTTCGGCACGCGCGACGCGTGTACTCGTGATACGCGCGTATATAAACGTCAAATAATAATTTAGTTTATAACTGTTAAAAATATTTTTAATTTTCCGTCGGTTCTATACCCTGGTATATAGGTATATAACATACGGGAAACTGTATAACCGCACGCGTTATTGTTTTCAATTTTTATACTCGCCGAGTTCGCGAAAATCGATCGTAAAAATACAATATAATATACTATTGTAATCATCCGATTATATTCTAAATCACGATTCGTGTCGATACGATAAAATCTCGGATTTCGCTCGGATACACTGCTGTAACATAATAATAATATATTATAATTATTATTTCCTTGCGAAACGGTACCAGCGCGCGTCATTTTTGTTCGTCCGCCGCGTGTTATTATTGTGCAAATAAAATTTTGCGCGAACGATGTGACAATTTTTTTTCCCTTCGAGTTTCGTATACGACGTATCATTATTATTTTACAACGCGACATAATAATAAACGCATCCGGCCGTCGTAAAGATTAGTCGCATGCGATATTTTATTATTATCCAGACAACAATATCTTATATTTGTATACATTATTATTATTATTATTATTATTATTATTATTATTATTATTATTAT
>JAIUCT010000018.1:2734783-2754546 GCA_021307375.1 Tetraneura akinire | reverse complement strand
ATTATTATTATTATTATTATTATTATTATTATTATTATTATTATTATTATTATTATTATTATTATTATATGCGTATAGTGCCGTTGTATACATAATATTATATTGGTATTATGCGGAACAGTCTGCGCAATGCAAATTGCATGACATATTTATTTGTTTGTTTCCAACTTATATATATATATAATATATGCAATATACTCGTATAAATATGTATAGAGAGAGAAAATACGTTTTGGGTACGTTTTGAACAATTTCGCGTGCGTTGAAAACAGAAATAAAATATGTATATTCAATTTAAACGTACAAAAAAACGAAAAAAAAATTGCTTTTATACGAAATTTCCGGTTAAATCGCGTTTTCCACAACATAGCTGCAGAGTTTAGAGCGAAAAATGTTTTTCTGTATAACCGTTAAGATTAAATTTATATTTCATTCAACAATTTACTCGTGTAATTTATAGCCAAGTAAAATATATTATTATATAATATAATATATATATATATAATATATACAGGTTTAATGTGTTAGTTAAGTTTTTCTTTTTTTCCCTCTCTCGCCAATCATAAATTATTTCATACTCGTGTAACGCGCGTATAATATAGATATAAAAAAAAAATTTCGTTTAATCAGTATATAACATTTAATTGGAAGTCCAAACGACGATATATTATAAAATACCGTATTTTATTATTTATATATTGAAAAAAAACTGACGCGTTAACGGTATATGATAACGATAAGACATTTTTCGTTAAACGGACGTTAAAAGCGTGCGTACATTATAAAAAAAAGAAAAATATCTGTCAAAATAACGATTTGTGATAAGTGATAACGTATATAGCGAAAGCCTAAAGTGAAAAATACGAAAGTTTATAATGATCGATATTATATACCATGGTTAAACTTCTGCGGACGTATTATTATATTATAACCGCCCCAGGACCGTGGGTAAAAAATCGGATTCTCGGGCGTACGAGTCGAACACAAATATGCACTTGTAATATTATAATAAGAATATTATTGTATGTACACGATGATAACACATTCAGATTACTTGAAGGATTCCTATACGTTATAATATTATATGATTCGTCAATGCGCGTTGATTTTCGCGAGAAAGCTCACGTACGGTAATCCTCGACGAAGACGGGGGCGGAAGACAAATCGCCTTACGGCAAATCCTCGTATTGTCTTCGCGTGAGCCTCATATCACGCGGATAGTCGTTTTAAATACGCGCGAGTTTGTATGATATCGGTGCGTGCGTACATTACAATGTTTTACGCGAAATAATTATTGCGGTCGTGTGTTAAAACAATAGAGATTCGTTATTTGTTCGCGAAATCCGCACACCGAACGAACGACGGGAGATTGCGAAAGGGTTATAGGGGGGGAAAAATCACTTCGAGACGATTAAAATCTTCGCCGCGAGTTATATTAATATTGTCGACGATTATTTTTATCGGACGCGTATATTATTATAAACTACTTTTTATATTACTACCATATAGCATACGTATTATACAGGTACCTGGGTCGTGGTAACGTCGTCGCGCCAATGTCGGACGCGCGATATAACGCGTCGTTTTATGGATCAATATCGTATCGCGCCGAGTTAGAAACTAGAAAGCTCGTTTCAATAATCTGTACATGGACGATGGCTACAACCATATAATATTAATTTATATAGGTACAGGAATTTCTCCGCGAAAACCGGATGGATGTTCGAACACTCGGAGGACTTCGAATGTAGACCGCAGAAGCGCAAACGATTTATTATATAATTTTTTCGTTTTCGTCGTGATATTTTCTGTCGTGTATGTAAAATATAATACATTATAAATAATTGTATCCGTACATATCACCGCGCAGTGGATATTTAAAATCAAATTAAATTTTTAGCGTAATCAAAAACAACCAGAGACCACACTCGGTCGTATATTGTCGTATATTATTCAACGCGCATATAACATTATTAAATTGTTATACTCGTATGTTCGAAGACGAGTCACGAGTATGTAGAAAAACTGTACGCACTATATACGAACGGGTTAGGTTAACGGCTGTTAGTCACAGAATAACACGATGTATATTATACCATGCGACGGCGCAAACGTTTTTGACATTTTAATCACTCGGTATGTTAATATTCGTCGAGACTTTTTGGAAGATTTCACCAGATTTTAACTGTTATACGCGTGTTTTCGCACGTTTTTTCTACCCGTCAGACACGAAAAATCGTTAATACCAAGTATATTATTATGCTCGTATCGTATCGTATCGATCGCGATCCGTTTGTCTATTTTTACCCTTGTCTCGATAAATCCGTGCGTGATTTCAGAACACGTGGTCCGCCGACCAAACGAACGTCTTCGTCCGTCCGTCGACACGGCTTATCTCGAGGGAGAGGGTGAGACCTGGTGTAATCTATATACGTATAATATAATAATATTTTGTGCGATTTGAGCGTTGGTTAAAAATAACGGTCGAGTCGGTCGGGGGAAAGAAATAAGATAAATTGGAATATATCGCAACACGTGTCGATCCATAAACAACGTCATTGTATCGATCGCGCACCGTCCGATCTCTGAGCGATGGCGTAGTTATTTTTGTGACTGCCGTAAATCAAGACGTGTTAAGAAAATCGTAATAAACGCGTGTGATTTGTCTTATACGAATAGGAGAAACCCTATACGGGGAGCAGTCGAAAAACAGTAAAAAAAAAACAAAAAAATATATTAATAATAAAATATTATTACAACGATACATCGTCAATTCGTCATAAAAATGACGCGAGTTATTTGCATCCGGATAGTTTTTTATACGCGTATTAATTTGTTTTTTCTCGCTGTGATTTCATACGGTGTTATTACTGTTATTCAAACGAGCACAATAGTTTTATAAATAATATTATATTATTATATAATAATCAGTGTGCAATGACTCGTTCGGTGCACAGTCCAAAAGACACGCACGCGCGATAAAACATCGTTCCTAATAATAATAATAATAATAATAATAATAATAATAATAATATATAGGTTCGTAATAATTATTATTAAATAGGTATGTAACAATACAAAAATATTATAATATTTTTACGCCAAAGACGATGTGACGCCCGAGGTTGGCGTAGAAAAAATTTTGTTTCGGCCAAAATATATACAGTTATTTTATTGACACGATAATAATAATAATAATAATAATAATAATAATTA
Organism: Tetraneura akinire; assembly: GCA_021307375.1. NCBI lineage: Eukaryota > Metazoa > Arthropoda > Insecta > Hemiptera > Aphididae > Tetraneura > Tetraneura akinire. The sequence goes on along the minus strand of JAIUCT010000018.1, from coordinate 2,751,330 downwards.
TAATAATAATAATAATTATAATAATAATAATAATAATAATACACGCTATAATTTATTATAAGGTTAATCCTATTGTTTTCTATTATGGGGACGAGAGTTAAAACAGAATTTCATATTTCATACGCGTGAGGCCTAACGATATTTTATTATTGTTGCGTGTCATTTCTGGTGATACAGCACAATTCGTTTAAATGAATTGCAAAACAACGACAATCACTAATTATTATTATTATTATTATTATTATTATTATTTTTATTATATAGAAGTATAAAAGAACGGATGACGTTGGTTTCCAGACTAAATCCATCGACAAAGAAACGTGATTTGAATATAATATTATTATAGCAATATTAATCGAACGATCGTTTTAGTATTAATAAAGTTGACCTGAAAAATAATGAACGCCATATTAAATAAGCGCTGTTTACAGTTGGCTTGCGTATAGTGAAATGTGACGTTTTGCAAAAAAAAAAGTTAAAATTTCCAAAATCAATAAATTAATTCCACGTGTTTATGAACGGAGGACAAAATATTAAATTTGGTATTATTTTATAATTAATATCAAACAATTATTATTACAGTAAATTTTTTGTGATAAATTTTAAATATATTTTATTCATGAATAAATATTACATTTTTGTATTGCTATATAAATTTACGTTTAAACTGAAAGACTGACACGAACACGGGAATAATTGAATTTACGAGTATTTTATATTTAAGTAAATTAAAAAATAAATACTCTCAAATCGACTGTTGAAATTATTATTTATTGGTAAAATTAACGTGTATTGTTATGGAAGAAAAAAATTGATAACCCAACTGATATTTCAAACAATTTTATTATTTTACTGCCGTATAATAATGTATTTTTTTTTTTTTAACTTTTTTTTTTTCACTAAACGGATATTTTATGTGAAATTTTAATTTAATAAAAACTGAATGTCGTCGTCAGTCCATCACATAATATACGTCCGTACGGGTTACACAAAAATGAGCATAATATTTTGTTTGTTCATATTTCAAACGAAACTTTGTAAGTCTATATAACATCGTACAAATTCAAACTTTGGATGAATACCCTGTAATTTCAAACGCAAGCAACGACAACGATGGTTGCAGGTTTATTTTACTTTTTCAACTATTTTGGGTTTACTTCAAAACAAATACGAAATATTATGATGGTCATATACTCTATACAATATGACGTATACGGTATAAAATTACATATTAAAAAAAAATAATAATATAAAACCATATAATTTGCAGAACTACAAACGTCCTGTGGCTATGTGGAAGAGGGTTCGGTTTTTATTACACGGTTTGGCTTTATGCAGCGTAAAAATGTCCGTATTTCATCGGTTCGAATATCTCGCGTGTTTTAGTTTGACGGGCAACGGAAGAAAACAACGAACCGCTTGCTGAAGAACGCTCATCATATTATATCAACCCACACGAATAAGTTTCACGTTGAAAATATCAATATCTTAGAAAACTCCGTGTTAGTGCACCAATGAGTTTAGGTATACTGTATAGGGCAAAGGAACGAGGTACCCCTAATTATTATTAAAAAATATAAAAATAATGACGATAATGTGATAATAATTTGATAAAGAAATATTATAAAATATATACTATAATATATTATATAGTATTAGCTTTGTTGTCGCAAAATTCACTGAAGTAATTTACTGTATAGAACGTCGAAATCCAATAATATGTTGTTGCGATTAGCTATACATAAAACCTATCTATCTTAATATAATATTTTAAACGGGAATAAGTTAAACAAGTCATACGTTACACTCGAGTCAACACTGGTTAAGTGGGTATATAAAAATATATTATAATATACTCATTCAGATGACAATCCTATTATGCGTACTGTCGCCCTTGACAATAATTGAATTCATACTTTTAACATAACACCACGTTATTATATCATAATATAAAACTCTGTTAAAGATAAAACTCACCCAACCCTTATTGTATATAATATATATTATATATATATATTATATACACGAATGTGCATGGTATGTATATTGTCTATATATAATATATTCAATGACGTAATTATATGACATGTGGGTTCAAGGGAAATAAGATTCATGACTTTAGATATTATTCGAAAGTAACGATCTGTTGGCCGAAGCATTTCGATAACAAAACACTGTATACTAAATAACTAAAGGGTATATTAATGTAATACGTATATTTATGAAATAATATTATATAATTGCGATTAATGATTTCCCCAAAATTCTTAAATTTGTAATATTCTATTGAAATTGAAAAAAAATTCATTGTGTGTCAATCCCAGAAAATGATTATTGTTCATTTGAATGTCCTTTTACAAAAAAAAAGTCCTTTAAAAAAAAAATGTAATTCGTGGGATACTGGAATATTCTTTAACGGATAGTAGTTATAATAATATATTATTATCCTCGTTGAAAACTCTTCCTATATATTATTATTATATTATTATATGTATATATATATATGATATTCAAATATTGATCCTTTTTATAGGGTTAGAGGTAAGACCATCGTTATTGACCATAATTATTATTGTATATATATATAACATACAGAAAAAGCGACAAGAGCCGAAGATATACGCAATACGCATATTACGTATATATATATATGTATGTATACCTTATACCGATAGTATATATAGAAAGGGTCACGTGGGAGTCGTATTACCGTTAACAACATTCTCGACGTGTTCGGTATCGAGGACACCAAAAGGACCTAAAATCGTCGTGTTCTGTCCCTATAATCTGTCTCCTCCGACCTATTCACGGCTATCCCATCGTGAAAAGGTGAGGTAGTGTTGCTCGGCAAGACGGAATCCGTCGTAAATCAGTATACATTATGCAATATTCGGTCAGGTAATATATTTCCATGTACTAAGGGACGGGAGACGGTCGGGGAAAATAAAAAAAAATAAAAAAATAAACAAAACGAGAAAGGACGGCATACGCAAAAGTTTGTAAATCGACATTTTGATTTCTGGCCATCGTCGTCACCCGCATACGACACACGAACCTTTTTCAGGGTACACAATACGGATTTTTCGTTTGAAATCATATAATGTTATACATTTTTAGGACAAAGTCGGAAATTTTAAATATTAAACATGAACCAAACCCGATGCATTTTAATACGCATTACACGCCTGCGTATTATTACAATATTATATTTACAATAATATACGTTTACTGCGAACAATAATGTCATGAAACGTTCGCGAGAGACACAATAATTTCATAAAAAATATTATTATTGTTATGACCATATAGTTTTTAACCTTTTTAGTTTTTATTTCAACGAACAGCTATTATAGTAAAAATAATACAATACGATATCCGGCAATGATAATAAATTAATAACAACGCATTATCGACTATATTGCGTTTAACTGTAATGTGTAATAGAGACAAATTTTCTTTTCTTTTTTTTTTTTTTAAATATAAAATAAAAATAATATTAGTCATTGCAGTGTTATTAAACTATTATATTGAACGCGTGTAGGTATAATCACCGCGATGACTATTTATTTGTGACTAACGCGTGGACAGTCATTCCCATGCCTAGATGTAAAAATATTATAATATTATTATGTTATATATAGTTACCTAACCTATACATTTTTAACTATAAAATGATAATAACGTTATCATTTTAAATTTATTGCATAGAGTGAAAAAAGAATTTTAAAATTTTAAAAATTTCAATATTTTTTCTTTTTTTGTAAATTTAATTCGTCCGTGTTATAATAATTTTTAAGATGCGTTTGTATTTTTTAATTTAATCGGAGTTTCATTATTCGATAGAAAAAATAATCAGTAATCAACTTGTGATATTTAAATAGGTAGGTACTATAAATAAATTCTTTATCGAAGTATTATTTTCAAATTTAATAATTAATAATATAATTCAATTAGTCGATTATTGATTAAACAATAGAATTAATTCGAGTCCAAGCAACCGTATTATATTTAAATTAACGTGTTTTAATGCCACTTGCCATGGCCGCGTATATATCGTTTACGATTTATTATATTATAATATGGCATTAATAATAAATAAAATACTCTTGAATTTAGATAACGTATAAAATATTATTTTAAAATCATATTAATGATTAATCATTATATTATTACAGTAACTTATAACATATACAAAGGTCGCTGTTTCCGAATTTTTTTATCATTACACATGTATTTTATTTTTTTATTTTTTTTTGTTATACGGATTTCATTAAATAAGATCGCAGTTTCTTTAATAATAAGTATAACGGGAATAAATAATCTAACATAACATGTTATGTTAATATTGTTATCATTATATTAAATAAAATCGTAGGTATATAGGTAGAAATATTTTAAGAATTCAAGATAAAATTCAATGTTATCAGTTGTTGATTTTACATAACAAAAATCTAGTGCAGATAATATTATAATATTAAAACGCTATAATATTATTATGCCAGCCATATAATATAATAAAATATGTATGTGATTATAATATTATTATCAAATTATAAAAGTTCAAAGAAAAATACTAATGCCTATTATACCGTCGATACCACATTATTATAATAATATGTTAGGTTAGGTACCTATTGATATCAATATACACGAACAATAATATTCGAGTACTTAACTTATAATAGTTATAATAAATGGAAAAAACATACAGTTAGAACTACGTGTTTCAGAAAAATTATTGAGAAATAAAGACGTCTACTTTTAAAAGATTAGTGTACTCGTACCTCCTGTTTTTTTCAAAACGAATTATTAATAATTTGTTTTTATGACTATTGATCGGAGGGGAGTCGAGAATTCTATACATATTTGATATGTAATTAATACCTTTATGTTAAAAATAGCAAATATGTATCGGAAAAGTATAATATGAATATTTAATAAAAAAACAAAATTACATATAACAGAATAATATAGTCGACTGTTTTTATTAAAAAAATATTGATTTGATCGAGTCTCTGAACTTAACCTCAATTACACCGTTATTCTGATTAATCTCATTCCTTATTCGATAATTTCCTAAAATAATTATTTTGCAATAATATATCAATATAACCTCAATGTAATATTTATTATAATCACTATAATGTCGCTTTAATACATTACGTATATATTAGAACCATACACAATACTGAACTCGATATAATATTTTATACGTAAAGAAATTATTACAAATATTTTGATTTACGACTATATAATTTATATTTTATACTTTATACTTTTATATAGTATACGTTAAACACGCCGACAGTAATTTATTTTGTATTTATTTTTTTTGGGGGATATTTTTTGGTATTTTCTAATATCTGTTATTATATTTTAAGCAGGTCAATTATTATATCAATTATTCTACCGTGACTGATCGTGCACACACGGAATTTCGTATACTGGTTATTTTTTTGTAATATAATATATACGTGTGCAAATAATAAAACGCATACAGATAGTGTATTTTTCGGCGGGGATAAAAAAAAAAAATTCTCATTTCGTGCGCACGTGGTCAATTTTCCTGTCATAAAACTACATATTTATTTTCCGGCGGATACGCGATGAAAAATAATTTTACACTGTATATATTTTGTACAATGCACACGCGTATATTACGTGTTATAGTATATAGATACACGATACATAATAATATACGCGTATCATATACAGGGCGATCAAAAATTTTGTGTTACAAAAATATTTTGGTTGTGGTTTAATGTCGTTTTCGTAGTTATTGTAAACTGAAATTCCGATCACCCTGTATATTGTACCACTTAAATTATTATACGAAGTGACACGTGAAGGTATAGAGATCGGCGCACGTAATGCTTTCAAAATGTAACATTATTATATATTATTATTTTATAATAATATAAGCATTGTTAACCGATTCGGAAGTACCGCGAGCTTTGACCGATCATTAGATTTGCCATTTTATTATAAAAATAATATTATATTTTAGTCTCCAAACACAATAGGCACAAAATGTTTTTTTTTTTATATTTCCGACAATTCCGATTGTTTGAAAAAAAAAATATTATAATATTTTCTACGAATCTACGTTCGGTTATTTTTTATTATTATTATTATTTTTTTTTACATTTAATTATTATTTATGTTATCAATATGACAATATAAAATTATAATATTACAATAACCATTTGTTTTCAAATTTCCCATTCAACTCTAGAAATTTGGAAATTATTCGACGTACGAGTAATGTTGAACAACAAAAGGATCAACAACCGTGATATGTTCACATTGTAAATATATTTTAATAAAATTATTTATTATTATTGTCGCAATTAATTGATAGGCGGATATAAGTATACTCTCAATATACATTATATAATTGTTATTATATTATGATTATTATGATTATTATTATTATTTATTATTATTATTATTATTATGATAAAATATCTTATTCTCTACCTCGTATATAATTAAAACTTAAAGTTTCGTTTTTCTCTGCATACACGAGTATATCTTATGCGTTATATTATGTGCTGTTGTGAAGCAGTTGAGACGATGAGGATCATAACGAGGTCTCGGCGGTGTGCTCTTCTCGAGCAGAAAAATAAGCGGCTGGCCCGATAGACAGTGGGATGGTATGTATAGGCAGTGCAGTATTATAACCGTATACCACGATTTGAACGAGGGTATAGAGGTGATGGTTACGAGGGCTGAAGATAAAAGTAAATAAATAAATAAATAAAAGGGACGAAAGTATATACAGAGTTGTGGGACAAATAATAAAAATAAAAACCCTAGGCACTCATTTCGGGGCGCCCCTGACACAATGTGCGTGTGTATTATATATATTATATATATTATATTATATTATGTAAGTGATCGCATTCGGGGTAAAACGGTAATTCTTCGGCGTACGCCCGAGTGTACCTATATGGAAAAGAATATTATTATGTACGAGGAGAGATCTATAAGGGGAAGTTGGACAAGGGAAAGTTGCCACTCGGTGTGTGGCTCTGCGAGTAAATTTATTTAGCACTCCGTTGTCGCCCAGAAGTTTTTAATGCATTCTCTGTGTCACACAGGGACCGACCTCTCTATAATATTATTATTATATATATGTAGTATGTACGTTATATAATATTCCAGTTTTTCGTTCTGGTTATAGGTTAAAAACAAGATATTTTTGTGTCGCATAGTAGAGTACAATACTCTAAATGAGATGGAAACGTGAACGTCTTCGTCTCGAATTTCATTGTTCGTATGGAGAAAAATAATTATATTATTATTGAGTATATATAGGTACTAAAATATAGGGGGAAAATACATATTAATTATCCGTCATCATTTCAAAATATTAAAAGGAATTAAGAACTATGTATAAAAAAAATAATAATACCTAGGTAATAAAAATTATTAATAACATTTCGAAATGAAAATGTATGACTTCACTTAAACCTTATCACGGTGTGTGGTGTGTGTATTCCTCATGTTAGACCTTCGACTATATATTATACCTTTTTATTTTTTTCTCTCTAAAGAAATCTGGTGGACGTGAGTCTCGGCTATGGTACCGGATAACTGATAAGTCGTTATATATAACATAGAGTGCACATTGTACACTTTATATACGTACTCAGCCTGCGGCACACGTTCGAGTTAATGGGATCCGTCGTTGCCTCGCCGGTAAGACGCGAATATATATTATTATTTTTGCTTTTTGCACGTTCTTTCCATCGCGTGTCGTGTCGGACGTCATGACTTGACTGGCAAATATAAAAAAACAGTAGACAAAAAAAAAAAAGATAAAAAGAAAAAACCAGACATATATAGCGAAAAAACTCATGAAAATACTGTATAGTTTAACATGAGAGTTAATGTAATAAATGATTTAAGTACAATAATATTGTATAATATATTAAAATGTAAACCGTGTGTTGTCCATAATTAAATTTAATGAATATTTTAGAAATCGTCAATAAATTTATAAATTACAATTATATGTATATACACCTATAATATAATTTAGAGAAATATTAATCCTTAAGGAGCTCACTATTGGTTATATTATATACTAAGGTGTCGACTATATAACGAGTCCTTCTCCTATTTACGCATTTATACGCGACTTCTGTTCTGTAGATAACACTTTAGTATACAGAATGATCCAAATAGGCAATGCCATTATGACAACTATTTTTCTAACACAATATAATATTTAAATCACTCTGTTGTAGATGTGTCATAATACGTATAATAATACGACGAGTACCTATAATATTATGACGTTTCGTGTAGACTTTGATCACTTCAAGCTTGCATAATATGTTTATTGTATTTACAAATTACATCTTAAACTACGACTCGTGTTTGCGGTTAATAATATAATATTATATTATTAAAATACGAAAATGAATTTATGGACGGTCGACTCGACCAGGACGAGACTAAGACACATATGAGCGTGAATCGTAGTATAGCAAATGTATAAATTCACTATATGAGAAAGAGGAAGATGCAGAAGACGGGATTATATTAATCGCGTTTGACAATTACTGCATGTCTACCGTAATCGAAGACGTAACTATTCTTATCAATTTGAGAACACTATAACACGACAGAGTCTATTATTGAATAAATTATATTATATTATTAGTTATTACGAATCGATTCATACGAAGATTTAATCGCGACGTGATTATAAATATATTATTACAAATTTACTATCACACGTCCCGTAATTTACATATCAATTATGTAATGTTTAAACATTAAAAATTTAGAAACGTAAATTTTACATTTTTTTTTTTTTCTGTTACTATAGTTAGGAGTTAGGTACTCGTCACTCGACTCGTATTATATTTTTTTCTCATAATAAAAGTAACACGATTTATACTGAATTCGAACATTATCAAAATTATTGAAGCCTCTGTATATTGTATGGACGATAAAATATTAAATATAATAATTTTTAGAATATAATTTATATGAGTCTGTGGTCCGTATAATACTATTATATTATTATTTTCAGATGCCTAAAAAAAACTTATGGTATTCAAGTGCTGTTGAAGATGACAATAAAATTAATTAATTTTGTATGCTTATGTTTATGTATTCATTCTTATATTATTATACGTCATACTTATTTTGATGTGATTCGCACAGAAACGAATCTTATGTATATAGTATAACGTAATATTCACTTTATCTTTATGCATTTAAGTCTTTCTATAATTCTTTGAATCTCTTTACGAGTACTTACCTACTTCAATTATAGGAAAAATCAATTTTAATTAAATATAAGTAGTCTAAATGTCATTCAGACATTATTATTTTTATTTATTGTTCTCTCTATACAGCCTCTTTATCTGACATTTTATATATATATATATGTATGCAGTTATTTATAAAAAGTACAATTATATTGTGTATATTATATTTTATTATCATTAAATTAAATTTCATGAAATTTATTAATTTTAATCTTAATACACACAATACAATGGTTAATTAAAAATAAAAGAAATGGAACGTAAAATTTGATCTTGACTATCATTATTTAGTACTGGTGAAAACTGTATTGTATATCGCAATTTATGAAGGCCATTAGGACTACAATATAGCTAGGGCAATTAAAAGTAACTGGTTTACTGGTTTACACCTCAGTAACCAATGACCTACCAAGGTATAATAATAATATACGGTCGTATAATATATTATATGACAATAACTCGATTAATAATATATTATATGAGTAGTACCACTAAAATATTACGATATTATTCGATTTCTGTTATTGTCGTACAACATGGCTCTATATTTTATATATGAGTATCTAACAACTATAAATTAGGAGCTCAAAGTTGCAAATAAAAAAAAAAAAAAATGATTTATTAATACTTATTTTCCGTTCTGTTCGCCATACAATGACGACATTACTAATTCCAATATAATTTTATTATAGGTGGTAAGTATACATTATTAAACATAGAAAACTTAAAGTATTAGGTATATCAAAAATAGTTTATGGAATAAAATAAATTAAGAACATAAATTTATAATATATCAATTTTGAACGTAACCATATTTTTAATCAACTCTACACACAGCTTAATTCCAATCTTTATGTATAACAATATTGTTTATATCAAATTAATATCATTCGAATAATCAAATTTCATTTATTCAATAACTTATCTTAATTTATAATTAGATGCAATATCAGAACAATATGACATGTCGTGCGACCAACTATATAAAGATTATGAGCGAAGCGAAAAATCTATTGGTTTTACAATGATGTTTGTCTATTTTTTTTTTCTTCTTATTTTATATCTGAAGACACTTTTTCTACCCGACATAATAATGTTCTGATTTTCACGATTAACGAATAACATGTGATTCCAGTTTAAAAGTGGAGTAGTTGGTACTTAATTATTTAGATAATTTTTCGTATTTCCTAAAATTGATCGTATGCCATAGAAAAATTGATAATGATTAATAATTACATTCGAAAAACTATTCTGAACGAAGTACTGTCAGATTTGGGTATTTAGGTGACTCATTTAGGGGTTTTATGATAAATTATTTATATTGAACGTAGAGACTGATAAATGTAAAATATTTTAATCAATACAAACGAGTATATTATCTGATGAACTTCGCTCAAAATCGTTTTCACGATTGTAATGATTCATCATCATTGCATTCAAATGTTAATCTAAATTCAACACTATTTTCTTTACAAAATATCCTCTGTAAATATAAATATTTATACGTAATATTATGTACTCGTAAACGTTAAAAATAAAGTGATTATTGATTTCTATATCGTTCAACGTTTTCCAGTTCAGATGTCTCTCCCTTAAATAATATTATCTTTGTACAGGCTTAGTGCAAAAAGGTCTAACGTCACATTTGAATGAAATTGTGCTTGTTTGATAAATGATATTTTATTTCGATGAAATGTTTTGTGTGTAAATTATTTATTCTTTTCAGATTAAATGAATCCAGTTTAATATTATTTGAACTCTTATAAAAATCTTGACATTTTTATAATTTGTAAATTTTATTTTTAATTTTCTCCAAAATGTTATAATTTTGACATTGGGTTTTTTTTTCATCAAGCAACAAATCTATATATATATATTTCCATACCCATATTATGAAGGATTTATGCATTTAAGCATATTATGATCAATGCACATTGATTCCTTTTAGATTTGTATAATTCTTGTTTACACTCACTATTTAGTATTTATCAAAGTTTTAAGCCACCTCAAAGCGTTTAACTAAAACATTAAGTTATATAAATATAATACGTCTACGTTTTGAGGTTTTGAAGTTACGTTATCGTAAACAAAATTTACTTTAATAATAAATATTTATTAAATGATGAAAAACAGTAATAATCTTTAAAATATATATATATATATATATATATATATATATATATATATAGTATTATAACAATAATAATTCACGTTTAAGGGATGTTATTATTCGGATTATAATTGGATACAATTTGAAATGATATAAAATGATTATACTGATTCTCGCGCAAAACACCGACTGAGAGTACGGAGATTCGATTTATTAAAATAAATAAATAATAATATTATTGACAAAGGGACAACTTTATCCTATTATAATGCAATCAAAGACTGAATTTACATTATATGATGTTTTTTATTTATGCGTGTAGCTGTAGGTATATATATTATGAAAAAAAAAAAATGAATAAAAAAATCACAAACGGACTCGATAAATTCTTTAAATACAACGTTCTTGCATGCGTAACAAAGGTATATATATAAAAAAAAAAAAAATGCATATTATTAATATATTATTATTTTATATTTCAAACGACTGCCGTCGACGTATCAAACGGTTTAATTGCGACTGAACGAAGAGACGTGCCCTCATGTATATTATTATCGATAGAACTGGACGCCTACGGGTTCTCACCCTCGTCACTGCACCACTGTCCGCTAAATAAAACGAGCTCGACATACCAGGTGGTCTTTGATCGGCGTGCGGGTCCCTTACAATAATTTTTTTTCTGTCATTTATCGTCATACGTTCATTTGTGACCGTATTGGCGTATTATTATTATCTCGAGGTATTTATTTTTATAGTACAATAATAATTGTAGTAGTTAGTCTCAATATGATTAGATACAATGTCGCGCGGCCGTTATAAAAACATCCTAAGTATTATATACGATCGCCAATGACATCACGTGAAAGTCGACCGGGTTTATTGCATTTATGTGCAACCGTCTCCACCAAATCGTGGTCGGGAAACGAACGGAAGATGGCGTTATTTTTTCCTGCTTTATTCTATTTATTTCATTTTGGTCGCACAGGTCGATCGCAATAATATTATTATATCAACTGTTCATAATATTATTATAAACATACATAAGTATAACCTTCGGTGACACACATACCGCTGAGAGCTGCACATCTGAGAACAGATCGGATAGAGAGAACGCGGCGCGAACGAGATTGATAGAACGACGAGTGAAACCGTGGGAAAACGTAACCGGTCGTCGTAATCGGATGCGAATAATATCGTCAAAATCGGTTTTAAAATAATAATAATAATAATAATAATAATAATAAAAATTCATTTTAAACTTTGGACGAATCGTACATATTATATAATAATATACACGCGCATAAAATGTAGGTATATTATATCGAACCGAACACGGCTCAGAATCGAAATATCATATTTCGTCGTCACGAGTCGATTATTATAAAAATTTGAATATTTTTTTTATGTTTTACTCGTAAAAAATTTGACATATATTTAATATCGATTTATATAATTTTACATACTCGATCGGATATAATATATTACGAAGAAACCGCAAATTTCAATAATATAATATTAAATATAAAACTATGAGATATAATCTCTAGTCGCGTCATTGAAAATATTATAACTGACTTGACATTGAAAATACGAACGTAATATTGTTATACGATAAGACGAAATTCCGTACATCCTGTGTGTACACGATAAATATCACAATATTATATGAACGCGAAACGGGAACAAATAATCATATTTAATTTAATAGTATACAATGGTAGATAATGAAAATCAAATAATGATGAATATTGTGGCTTTACAAGAAAAAAAAAAAAAAATATTATTACGACGAGTATACGATTATATGTACACATTGATAATAATAAATATTGTATAGAAAAATATAATTTACTTTAATAAATTAATTGAAAACCATCAGAGTCAACAAGGAGTAAATTATTAAAAAAAAAAAAAAAAAGCGGTAAAACGATCAGATCACGTTTCTTTCTCGTCATATTCCCCCGACGGGACAATCGATACCCGGTTACAAGTCCGAACTCATAACTTGAAAACCCTCCTTAAAACCACTGCTTTATATGATATACGGGACGATATATATACAGTCGGAAATAATTTATAATAATAAAAATATGATACACTGCCGGATCGTGTAATATAATATAATAATATAATTTAATATTGTATAGTAACAATGACGTACTACTCGTATTACTAATAATTACTAATCGTCAGTTATTTTTTTATGATACATATTGTGCAATTTTATTGTCATTGTAACGCTCACTATGTATGTGAAATAAAAATTATATATATATATATATATATATATGTAAAAATGAAGAGTTAAGTACAAAATAAATACGATTATTATTATAATAATATACGATAAACGTTCCGTTTTGCTCTCATTCTACCCTCACCCCAGTCATATACGCCCCCGAATCCTCTTAATATTTATTACTGCTTTTCCGGTCCAAAAACTACAATGAATACGATAGGAATCGACCGTCTCTAGTCTTCGAATCGTTTTCATTATAAACGCAATATATATATAATAAGATCGCGCGTTTCGTCCGTTTTTACAGATTATCATTATTATGGAAATATGAAATTCATCCACGAAAATCCGTCAAGTGTGACGGATGACCTTTTTGTCGAGTCTGTGGAGTCAGGGACACGAAGCCAGAGAGAAACGATCCGGGAATAACAAAACGAAAAAATCTCAGTTCGCAATCGCTATATAGGTAGGATGGACAGAGTATTCGAGTCGACGCAAAAGACGGAAGAACGTGGACAGGCCCATCATATTTATATAATTTTCCGCCGGGAGCACTGATAAAAATGCCACTCTAAGATAAAAAAATTTTTTTTCAATCTACGCGAGTTGACAGTACACATTTGCAGGTCTTACTATAGTTAAACTCAAAATAAAATATTATTACGTATGACGAATTAAAAATAATAAAATATAAATGTATCAATTACCACATTGACAGTTAATCAGCAATGTAACTAATAAGGATCAAACGTGTAATAGTATATAATTGTATTTTTTTTTCTACAGTATTAAACTACAGATTTATTCATATCGTTTCTGAATTTATACATAGAGATTACACTATATTGCTACAAAAAGTTAACTTAAATTGGTTATCGTTTATATCTATAATATTATACTTTATTCGTATTTAAAACATCTATATTTTCTAACAATTTTAAATTAAAATAAATTTTTATAGGTTATAATTGAAAAATGTATCCTTATTTATTATTATTATAAAACCACGGCGTCATTGTGATAATATAATCCAACTAAAACGTAGTCTTGTAAATTTTATTTAAATAATACGACGTTTGTATATTGTCCGTAAAAATATAATATTATAAATAAAAGTTTACCATAATCCTGAACCCACACATAGATACAATAAGACCATCACGGTTGTATGTAATATGGCTGCACATAAATCATATTATTCGTAATTACCTGAAACATAAAAAAAAAAAAAAATACTTATAAAAAAATGTCAATTTTTTTCGGTCATCAAAAAAAAAAATATTTTAAGTTTATATATATAATTTTACGTTTTTCGCGTTGTGTTCATATTTTTGAACATATATTTATTACCATTACTCGATTTTGGGTTTAAAACACTCTAAACCATATAAACACATGTATGATGTATAGAAATAACAATTTTGACGTTTCGAACGCGGAAATATAGACGAAATTTATACTTTCTGTTCGTCCTGTCGTGTCTTGTAACGTAACAAATAATAATATTAAATATTACATTCTTCGGGAATAAATTAAACGTACGTAAATAATAATTACTAATATACCGCGTATACTTAAAAATTTATAATATTATACGCGATATCATGTTATGTTTTATGTGGAACGATACGATGTTTACGTATTTTGTAAAATTATTATTACTATTGTAACAAATAACGATAGCGGTTACCGTTCTCCCTATAGAACCTACCCACGGGTAATTATGGTCGAAAGGTTCGACCGCGAGGGATTAAACAAACCTCTGGGTCGTTGCGACACGCGTTTCGTATACAATTCCGTCTTTTCTCTCAGCGGCCGTTGCGCCAGACCAAAGCTCGACGACTTCCGGTCTCGCGTCGCATTTGTACGTGGCATTTTATACTTCCGCCCGCGCACCCGTTACAACGCGGAAAAGTTTTACCTGTACACAAACTGTAATAACGTCCTAAACGAGTCTGTATTCGGTAATACTATTTTTATACATTATTTATTGTATGACGCCATAATTGTGTTTTTCTGTACACGTTTATACGATTGCAAGTATAATATACGACTTCTTTTGAGCACACACCGAATTATATTATATAAATGATCGCATAAAAATCGATAAAAAAAAAAATTATACATAGGTACTAAGGTACTATGGCATAGGTACTAAGGTACTATGGACAAAATAAGTACAATGATATTGTACCCATATATATATTATGTAGCAGTCGAATTCGAGCGTTCAGATTGAAATTTACAGAGCTTAAAAGCTTATGTTATCAAGTATTTATGTATATATCTGATAAGAGCATTATCATCGACGTGTTCGGTCGAATTCGGCATTCGAATAATTATATTGTTTTCGTTGTCACCGATGACTGCAATGACGATTTCATATTTTAATCGTATTATAAAAGTACGAACATAACGATTTGTCAGATGACACTTTGTATGTTATAAAACGAGACGACGAGATAACGTCGAAAATAAAAATATTATATATTATTATCCGTAATAAATATTTGGGCAATAATTGTTAAATGTTTTATCACTATATGAATGATGTTCTACCGGATTCTTATACGAGAACGACCAAAATATCGTGTCACAAAACACGACAGAGATTATGTATATTATATAACAATATTATAATAAATGTACATCGTATTCGACCGTATTTTGTGAATCGTAATAGGTGAATTTCGCATATCGGTATATAATAAATTCTTAATAATTTATCGTTCGCTCGATTCGCATAAAGTTAAGCGCGTAACTTGTTATACATATATAAATATAGTATATTATAATATTGTATCCCTTTGAAAAGTCTGCACTACGTATAACTGCAGCAAACAATTACGACTGACGAACACATAATAATAATAATAATAATAATAATAATAATAATAATAATAATAAT
>JAIUCT010000018.1:2682230-2729857 GCA_021307375.1 Tetraneura akinire | reverse complement strand
ATTATTATTATTATTATTATTATTATTATTATTATTATTATTATTATAGGCGCGTAATATTTTATTACGACGGCGAGAGAGGAGGGACACACGAATATTTTGGATAAATTTATGGGTTTTCGCGTAACATTCGAAGAATTCTGTTAAAAATCGAATCTAATATTTTTTTTATTCCATAACAATAATATATTATTATAATATAACGGTTTAATATACCTACTCCTAAAACATTTCACGTTTTTAGTTTTTCGTACGTTATAATATAATAAAAAAAATACTACGTTCAATATCGTGTGCAGCAATTTGCAGACGTTAAAAAAAATTGACGTGCAAAATATCGATTCGCGAATACATTACGCGTGTATATAATATTTACAAAGGGTACGCACAAATTCGAGGGGTGATAGGAGGGTTGGAAAAAGCCGAATAATATTATCCGAACGGGAGACTATATACGTTTTTTCTCCCTTGTTCACGCGCCGCCGCGTTACAGCAACAACACGTTATACCGACACGGATTATAATATGTATAAAGGTCTGCGGGGGACGCAGAAAATTGGCAACTTACTATAGGCACTAGTAAACTCTTTCGTGCAACCACAACATTATAACCAGTACCTACAAACGCGGTTACCATAACCATACTCATTATTATTATTATAAGCGTATACCTACACTCAGGTCGAGCTGGTTGTAGTGTGATTACGTAATCGTATCATATTCGACGTATATACGTATATGATACAACAAACGGACGAGATACGATCGAAAATATTGCAGCCGGTTTGTTTTGCGTGGATACGATGAAAAATGGAAATAATATAATAATATATTTATCGAAACATTAAAAAAAAAAAAAAAAAAAAAAATACAATTTTCAAACGTAATACGACGAGGCTGGTTTTTTTCCATCACAGCCGCGGATAACGTTAAATTATTCATATTTATTATCCGACATGTTTGCGAAAAAAAAAAAACAATATACTATTAATTCCCCCGTTTCGTAAAAAATTATAATTATAACGAACAGAAAAAAAAAAGGTCATTCGGCCATTTTTGTCGTATACTACACACACACGTCCGTCCGGGCGCCCGTTTTATAATATATTATCGTATATATGTGTTTGCACGCAAGACGCCTCGACACGGTCGTCTGGCGTTTGTCACGTATAAAAATAAATTACATAATTACAACGAATACAAATTTTCTTTTTTCTAGTTAAAAAAAAAAAAAAAAACTATAGCCAGCGACGAGTTGTAAAAATGACAAATTCCATCTCACCTTTAATAAATCGACTGTCACCAATTAAAGGTCCATCGACTTTTATCACGAATCTATTATATTAGATATAATAATTGTTCGCTTATTATACGACCAGGAGTGTCGGAGGTTTTTAATATTTTATAATAATGTATTAAGTTGCCAAACGACAGGAAATCCAAACTCGAAAATGTTCTCGAGATTAAATTTTGTTTTTCGTTTTTCTAGAATCTAGAGCGATATGCGATAATATAATGGAGACATGTAAATGCGCTAGGTATTAAAATAATTTTTACACATTATAAATTATATATTATAATTAAATACGTTTTACGTTAATAAAAAAAATTTCAACAATTTTCCGGGTCATTACACACTTTTTTCTACTAACAACGCTCAGCTGTCCGTTCCCGCATAAAAATGTTTTGATTTTTATACTATATTTTTTCATCGTATTAAGTTCGTAATAAAAGCTACATCGGTGTATCTACGTCATCAGTATACGTCAGCGACTCGTATACCGATACCGCGGTAGTTGTTAAAAATATTGTACACCATATTAATGTGCACGAAATAGGCGTGCGCAGATTTTACATTCAGAAGCGGCAGAAAATCAATTTGGTTCTGCAATTTTTGAAGAAATCCGGCCCATATTTTTATTTCTTTTATAGATTCATTTTAAGTATCACAATTTTATTGTATCATTCGTTATTTTAAAAAAAATATTCCATTGATTAAGACGATTTTTTTTTTTTTTTTTACAAATCTAAGGTAATATTTAGGTGTGCAACTTTAATTTGATAAAATTTAATAATTAGCAGCACGAAAAAAGATTCAGTGACAGTATTTGCCAGTGAATCTGAAGGAGAAGAAATTATTATTATTTTTTTACAATACAATACAATACAATTATCACTCATAAACGCTCATTAAGAAGTACCCTCGAATCGTATTACAACACCGTCCGCCGTGACGATATTAGTATATTACAGTAATAATGATAAGGACGAGGACCTTTTGTGTGCATGTGTTTCAATTTCCAAGAGAATGTAATATAACTGTTTCGAAACAAACACCTGTTTAGAAAATCACGATTAAATCGAGTATTATCGCATTATAATAATGAATTATTATAACCCAAAACGACATCGTAATATTATACTTAATTATATTATTATATATTATGCCTAAAATAATGCGTGCATAATATATTAATTTATGTCGAGTACGAAACGTATACGAGTATACAAGTATATAGGTATTATAATTAACTTGTAAAATGACATTACATTTCGCAGGTCGTATAAACATAAAAAAAAAAAAAAAATAAGAAAAAATATAAGCAGTTCGTCTTCGTTTAACGTCCCTACAAAATCCTATATAAAGAAAAAAAATACATGTATACTAAAACAAACACAAAGACGGTTTTATGGACAAGATTTTTATATAGTGATATAATTTAATTTTCACATTAGATTACGCATAATATAATATTGATATACGCAATAAAAGTATACATTAAGATATAATAATGTATACATTTTATCTAAAGCGAACGCGAAATTTAAAACATTATACGAGATTATTATAATATACAGCGTGATCCGAATATCACGTTACAATTATTATAGTATCGTGCGACTTATTGTATACTTATATTATTTATGTATCGTTAAAAATAATAAATATATAAAATTATGCATTCTGATCATCCGGTATTATCCTGTATACTATTATTTTACATTACGATATAATGGTCAAGTATTCTCGTTCCGAGTAATTTTTTATTATTATTATTATTATTATTTTTTTTTTAAATAATATTTAAACCTCGCATTCGTTTTAATATATTACACACACACACACACATTCAGTGCAGCCATTTAGAAAGCAATAATTTCATGTGGCCGTTTAAATTTTTTTCTTATACTTTTCATTTTTAAACGTTATAATAAATCTATTGTAAGCTCGATATTATATTACAAAACGCAGTCTTATGGTCCAGCAATGCATAATAAAAATATTTCCTTTAACACGGCGTTTATCACTATACTGTCACGCAATAACCGTCACAATTATTATATTTTATTATTATTTTATGTGTCGCCGCCATCCGCCCATTATCGATATAACATTATATATTATTTTATGTTGTGTTTAAAAATAAAATCAATTTCAGCAAACTTTCAACTACAAAGTGTTCTCGAATTTTGTAGTTGATAAAAAAAAAAAAAAAAAATTGAAAAATACACTCAATTAAAAAATATACCAATTATTATACAGAATGATCTTAGTGTAAGAGCTACCTTTATAATAATAATAATACACTAAACGAAATAATAAACGGTAAATTGTTCAATATAGATAATTGATAAATTAACTTTCGAGACTGTTATCGAACAATACGAAAATTGTACAATTTGTTTACGCCGATCGCCTATAACTTTATTTTAAAATACATTTCAAACGTCTTGAATGCTCGTGACATCTCGAGTATAAAATTTTGTGATGATACTCGCGCAAATTGATTAGATATTCGCAGAATAGAACATTTCTAAGGCAATTCAAAATAATTCATGTATAAATCATTGTTATTATTGTAAAACGTATCAGATATGTATACAAGGAGAATTTTAGGGGTTGAAACCCCTTGAATTTTTTTCGGAAAATTAAAGTAATTAATAAACAGGTAGGTTACTAATATTGACGTTTACGGTAAATTTTATATAAAAGTAATTCAGATGTAATCTAAGACCCACCAGAATTTTTTTCTTCGTGTACGTGCCTGAAACGTATACATAATGAAAAGAGTCGACCCGAACGTCGTCTAATAATATATTATTAGTGTGACATCGCGACGGCGTTTCGGAATCGAATTATTTTTATATAACATTTACTCGAAGAATTTAATATATTATATTATAATATAATATTTAGAACCGTAGATATTATATACATATTATATTACCGTGTAAAGACCGTGACGGGGCAGGGGGTAAATTTATTCCCTCGTTTTTACGACGGCAAAATCGCACGCGGTTCTATATACGTAATATAGCGTTTTTACGACTTTCGACGCACACGCACAGACGACATTTTACATCCGAACGCGACACGCCCGAGTTTTATATAGTAAACGTTGGATTTTAAGTCGGGGTTAGAATACAATAAAATCGTTTTACTCTCCGGAACGACCAAGCGTGCGTTTTTTTTTTTTTTTTTTCATTTTTTTTTCTACCGGAGTTTCCAACTGCAGATACGCGCACGTGTATTATGATATTATAATATTAGGTATATAAATTGAACACATACTCGGCGATATTATACGCGGTGGGGTTGTTTACGTTTAAAATTCAAATATTATTATTATGACAGGTACGCCGACCGAAAGAAAATTGAATTCGACCGCTACGCGTAATATTATAATAATATATTATATATTATTATTTAATATTTATTACTGAGCGCGCGGCGGCCCAGACGTTACGACCGACTATCGCGAAGGACGCAGGACGAAGACATGATATTATATTATTTACCGTTTACGCTTTCCGAAACTTAGATTATTTTCTCGCGGAGTGCGGGTTTAACGATAAACGGCGAAAAAGAAAAAAAAAACGGGGAAAAGGAGAGAGACTCGTCCGAACGCGACTTAACGCGAACTGACACGTTTTGGAACGCGTTAAAATCCAATGGACTATATAATATAATATATAGCGTATGGGTACGAAATTATTTTTCGTGTGAAGAAACGTTTTTACTGCACCGCGCTTTCCCGTTTCCCACTCGGAAATCGGAATAATAATATCATTTTTTTTTTTTTTTTTTTTTTTTTAACGAGTTTGGTCGTGCATAAACGTGTAAAAAAGTTTTTTCAAAATACATTTTATAACGACGATTTTATATAATTATTTATTCACACACACGCGCGATAATATCGGACGATATTTAAATAAATATTAAAAATTAAAATATCGGTCTGATAGTTATTATATCGTTACGTCTATAAAACAAGAGTTCAAATATAGTTATAGCCTTATAGGCATATATTATTATTATCTTCTGTCGCCTTCAAAAGGTTAATTTTCTGTCCGTTGTACCCATATCATCTCGACAGTTCGAAAATACGATGAAAATAAAATATGTATATTATATATTATATTATATTATATACGTCGTAAAATATATCACGAAATAATTATATTTTCTCGGCTGTTATATATATAACGGAAAATTATAATATAAATATTTATTATTATCTATAGTTAGAATATTCTCTAGATAAGACTGTTTGGAGCACGTGAACGTTGAAGAATCGCGAATACAAATACGATATTATGTTTTATTAATTCCTCGAAGTCGGTGACCAGCAGAGGCGATTTTTCGTGACCTAACGCGTGTGTGAGCACGAAGAAAAATTTACTAAACGTATCGAACTCAGAACGGCCAAAACTTTATATATTTATATGTAATGTATATACACGCGATACAAATGGTTAAACTCCGCGAAGCGACTGTCTGTACTTATATATATATATAACATAGGTATATGCGGTATATGTACATTGTACATGGTATATGGTCACATATTACAACGGGTCGGGCAACGTGAAGTTGCGTGGCGAAAATAACCGTTGTCTAGACGCGCGGGCACATTTCGCTGCTATCTCGGACGAATTATTAAAAAAGTTTGCCCCGTACAACGGACGAGGAAAGTTTTCGTGCGGACGAGCGCAACGAACGGGGAATGAATGCGCCCGGAGATGGACCGAGATATAAGCAGTTATATATTATTATATCGGAGAGTGTATACGAGACCGGGTTAGGAAAAGTTTTAACACGAGGCGAGAATTCGCCGCCAATGGTGCGGTACCTATATAATATACGATAAAAGTGTACTGTATATATGCAACATTATGTTTCTGGGTATATCGTTTACGCGTGTATACAGGACGATCGGAATATCGGAATATCGGGAGACCATAACACGACATCGAAACCGCGGTTATCACTGAAATAGTTTGCAGGTAACGCGCGAAACGATGATCGCCCTGTATTATATGATATAAATGAGTATACACACGTTGTACATGCGTTGCGGGACGACCGATAAAGGATTTATTTTTATTATTATTATTATTATTATTGCCATTTCCCGAAATCCATTTCCGTTTATACCGTTGCAATGTGAAATAGTTGGCCCACGCGAGTATTATATACCCAGTCACAGATTTCATCTTTTTTAATAATATCATGTTTTTCAAATGTATAATGATTAAAAGTATAATTTTTATATATTTTTTTATGTTTATGGTCATTTTACCGAAACGCGTTTCAGTTTCGAACGTTCGATCAACTCGTATGATATCTATAGTAGACGTCTCATTATATAGTAATTCTGCATGCCATATATTACAATAATATGCTGGTCACTGATGCATTATAATATAAGAGTGACGAACGCATGCGCATAGGATATGAAATTTATTCCCGCGTGTACAATGCGTGTTTTTCCAATACGTTTTGTCTATATATATATATATATATATTAATATATTATATTATCAAAAATATTATTATTTTTCCCCTTTTAAACCGTATATTTTGCGTACAAATACCCCGTCGGTTAATCCGAAGGATAATCCCCCGGAGGTTTTACGCCGGACAAACAGCATTATAATGTAGGTATATTACGTGTATACACGAGAAATGGGTTTACACGTACCTAAATATACATATAAATATATTGCAGACATTCTGGACGCGCAAATCGAATTACCATCTCGGGGGCCGAGCGTACACGCGATAATTTCGTTTTCGAGAATATAATATGCTTTTTTCCCTCGTTTATATTATATACAAACGCGTGTATATAATATATATATATATTTGTACATATTATATTATATATTATACGTGTCAACGCCATACTATAAAATTATAGCGGAAACCGCACGCGCTTCCCGAAAAACCTTTCGGACGATATTTCAATCTCGCGTTTTTTCGGGCCCGAGGGAGATAAATATTATAACCAGGGTTCGGGACTTAAAGCACTTAAAATCATCAAAATAAGCGCTTATAAAAGCGCCTAAAAACTTCAAAATAAGCATTCAAATAAGCACTTCAAAACATTAAAATAAAAAGTAAGATGCTAAAATTTTACTGAAAGTAATAAAATTTATTACTAAATTTTAGTAATAAAAAAAAATTTTGTCTAAAACTGCAAATTTTGTAGATAAATATAAAAACTTTATAATATAATTTTTTTTTTCATATTAAAATTACAAATTTAATAATTAAATAATAGGTAATCTACTATTATTGTGTTTCTTATTATATGTCAGGAATTAATACGAGTATTTATAGTTTGTTTATCTAAAATAAAACGTAATTAAATTATTACAGTGTTAAAATAATTTAATTACCCGTATCTACATAATGTGACTACAATAAGTACATAACGTTAAAAATAAAATAAGAAAATTAATAAATTAAGAGAATACTATTTGGGTACAATACATATTATATTGATGCACAATGGTAAAATTATTTTTAGTTTCAATTTTTTTTTATATTGCCAACAAACATTAAAAAAAAAACCCCAAATTTTTAGTATCATGCGTTGTTAAGTTGGAAATATGCAATTAAAATAAGAAAAGAGCGTGAAAAAGCATTTTTCGAATAAATCATTGAAATAAGCAAAAAAAAGCACTTTCAAATTTCATATTTGTAATTGTTGCAACGTAACATAAATTTCCATAGCACTCTGCTAGATTTAATGTCAATCTAAAAAAATAAGCAAATGCTTTAAGTCCCGAACCCTGATTATAACTATACGGAATATCGTTCTGCGGCTGCGGCCGTCCCTCCTTGGTCACACTAGTCAATTAATAATAATAATAATAATAATAATAATAATAAAAATGTCGTACCTTTACATGGAATACGCGTAGGAATTATTATTTTTATTACCTACGATTATATTATATTATTATGTATATAGAAGTACGCTAAGAACGAAGATTGCGGAAAAAGTAGTTCACGAGTTTGAATTCGCGTTAAAAGATACTTTTCAATTTCCTCGCCCGTACACTAACGTGATAAAAAAAATGTAATATAATTTATCGAAAGAGAAAAAAAAAATGAATTTGTTGAGTTTCGGGGCATAAACTAACTTTACCATATTATATGGTACATTAATATTTTTTTCCCTCCCTTTTATGCTACATCGCTGAGCAAATTAAGAAACACTATATTATATACATTGCACATTCGAACAATGAAAACTACTGGTACTATAAAAGATAACTCGAACAAAATACGTATATAAAAGAAATTCGATTAGCTACCTCCAACGTGAAATTTAAAAATATTTAAAATGAGTTCAAGTAGTTTATTCATTTTTTTTTCACCCTGTCAATAAAATGTACGCAAATGTTTTTTTTTTTTTTTTTACACTCGAATTTTAGTCAATTCGATTTGCCTCTTTCATTTTCATTGTCACTGAAAAATCTTTTAGTTTTTTTTTTATTTTTTGTCTCTTTTCCAAAAATTCAATATTGTAATTTAAATATTTTTATGTAAATAAAATGTATTATTTTTGAAAACTAATTTTTGTCAAGTAAAATAATTTAACATAAATTATTATAATTAATACATTGTAGTAGATTATACTATTCTATAGGAAATTCAAAAACGTTAATTCAATCAGAAATTTTTTTTTTTTTTTTAAATAAAAAAATAAATGTAACCATCAGACATATGAAAGCATTAAACTCTACTTGGATATTTTTAATTATTGGTTATGTTAATAATTGATTATGTTATCTTTGTATTTATTATCAATTATCATATTATTAATTATATTGTATCCTGTATTATTAAATAAAATATTTTTCTTTCAAACACAAAAATATTGTTTATCTAAGGTTAAGGTCAGTTATGACGAAAAATGATAAGTGGTCTACTGAATTTCTAGTAGGCGATAAAAATTTTCGTCAATTAACTTAGATAAAGTTATTATGAAACATAGATTACTGGACGTTTAAAAATTACTGTCGAATATAAAATGTAGCGTTTAACATTTACTTATCTATAAATATATATAAATCGACGAAACAATAATTTATGTCGTTAAGTTTCGTATTTTTACAATCTAAATACTAAATAGTACCAATAGTGTTTTTACAAAAGCGTATCTCGTATTTAAGTATTTTCCTAATAATTTTTGAGAAAACTATGTTATTTGTATTATAATGTTAGATAGATATATATTATAATATATATTTATGCGTTAAATGTAGAATTTTAAATGAAATACATATTTATTTCGTTTTGCAAATTTACAACTCCGTATATACATTGACAAATGATAGCCCAAAATGGTATGTAAATTAAATTGTAATAGTATTTGATTACAAATTTAATCAAAATTATAAGAAATATTAATTAAATTATTACAGAAATAAATATATATATATTATATATGTATACGTACAAAAGTGCATATTTTTTGTGTATGTGATTTTAAAAATTCAAACGAAAGATTTCCTCAAGTATATTGTATTTGTACGTGTAACTTTAGCGTGATAAATCCAAAGAAACCCGAGTGTTATCAGAATACGAGTATATTATATTATGTTAGAAAACTGAAAAACAAAATACATAATATGAACGTTTGAAATGCTCGACGTGGTCCATGCGAATCTAACGATAATTTGTCTGCAGTGTTTACAATATGACAAAAATTGATGTGTACGAACGATTGGTAAACGACGTTCAGATAATAGAATAGGCTACAAAATTAAACTCGTCACGCTCCGACGGCTGATTGCGAGGGCAGAAATAATACTTCTTTCTTTATTATTATATAATAATAAACTTGGCGTACTATCTGGCTTATGGTTCTTATATTATGTGTGCGTGTATTTATATATATATATGGCACATAATGATATGATAGATGATTGATCGTCATTATAACTGACAAACGTTATATATAATATAAAGTTTGAGAGTGTTTATATAATATACAAGTATACTCGTATATTATCACGAAAGAAAAGGAAAAATTCGATTCATTTTTTCATCAAACTCTTTTTTTCTATTTTTAAAATTTCCTCCATTTCGCCCGCCGTGGCCTGCTCACGCGATGTATGTATACACTGTATATACAGGGTGTACGCAATACATCGTATGGTTGCGGAATTGATTATTTTTACCTTAAATGTCAAATGATCCGGATGCACCCACTATATTATATTATATAAATACATTTTTTTTTTTTTGAAATGTAAAACGCCATTTCAGCATCCCGTTTCCGGACCGAACACCTGTAAACCCTATTTTTCGCATCGCCACCGATTAGATTAACCTAACCTAACTTCCGCTATCGTATACATAATATACACTCGACTACTTGGATGGATATACATTATTTAGGTAATATGTTGGCGGGCGAGCGTGTGCCCGCGTTTGCGTTTATAAGCGTTCTCCTCGTCTTTCACGGTTTATCGAATGGTCGGTAAAGAGGCGGAGGGGAAGACCGTTCGGTCTGACTTGATAAATGGTCAAACCTGGCGCCGGCCATAACCGCGGTGGAGGTATAGTGGCGGTGGTTTAAGGTTATGTAGTTTGTGTGTACACTGCAGCGCGAGTGTGATGGAATAAAAAAAAAATAAAAATAAAAATAAAGGTTACATACACATAAACGTTCGCATCTACTCTCTCTCGGTCTATCGCACCGCGTACTATGCCTAGGCGCCTGCTAAATGATTCATGACGGGCAATCACTTTGTGACGTAACTATACCACCGCCCACCATACATTTGCCGTTGTTTCGCGTGCCTCCGCTAACGTCGTCGCGTGAATTCTTCGACCATTTCCGTTCGCATCATTCCCGTTTGTCTTTCTATACATTTTTTGACTTCTCCAAAATTTTCGTACGTGTTTTTCCATTATTTCTCTCCTCTATACACACACTTTCGGTACCTAACTGTTGATTCGGACAGATTAGAGAAAAAGAGAAAAATAGAATAATATTCGTGATACATACAGACGCGAAAGTATACACGCAAACGCAACAAGAATTTACGCTTTTAAAACCTCGAAATAACAACAGCTTCTTATAAAAATTAAAATGATGAAGCACGCTTAAATATTTATAAAATAAACGATTGGATACACGCCGGAAGAATGTTACAAGTAGCAGAACACTGTTCTGTATAAAACTTAATTCATATTAATATATAAATAATCATACTATGTATGTGTGTGCGTGTATATACCAACGACACGTATATTTACAATATTTATGACGTCATAATATATATTTTAATTCGGATATAGGAGAAGAAAGACAAATAACGTATTAATATATAGAGTAAATAAAACGTAAAAAAGTAAAACCTTATAAAACCTTATAAAACAACACCTGTTACGCATACTTAAACCCTTTAATATAATTTTCGAGTATCTTGTTTCGCTTTCGTATAAATTACATAGAAAATTGTTTGTACTTTTAAATTAAAAAAAAAAAAATAAATAAAAATAAATAAATATCATATTTTTATAGATTTATTACGTAAACACGTTTACAGGGTTTTTTTTTATACCAAGCTTCCCCGTTCTCGTGTCGATATTTTTCTGAATTATTATATATATTATATAACGTACTTATTACTTATGCATATATGGAAATTTACGTACGGCAGTATAACTTTTGTAAACTGTAAAGTCACCAACTTTATATTAATCATACAAAGTGTAATACGGTAAGAAAATTAATTCCATTATAATATATTATATATAATTAATGCACGCGAATACGCGATTATAATAATTAATCAAATTTATTATATTGTAAATTTTACATTTAACTTTTAAAAACCTAAGACCGACGATCGTACAATATAAATCCAAAATTTATGAACGGTATTATAATAATAATATATATACTTATACTCTTTGGAAATTACTGCGGTATAATAATAATAATAATAATAATAATAATAATAATATAATACTCGTATCTTGGTAGCTTGTGAAATTATGAGCATAAACTACACACAAACAATCAATGTAATCAACGTTTATTTAATATATTATATAAAACAATCGTCCGATTTTCGATCGATAGGGCGTATTACAATTAATATCCTTTTAGTGTATCATGCCATAAATAAATTATATTTGAACTGTAATTGTACCTATTATTTCTGCCTTTTACGAAAACGTATATTGCAATTATAACAAAAATAATATACTTGATGGATATTAAAAGTTCAATAATGCTAATGCGATTGAATGAACATATATAGATAAAACGTTAAAACTATAATTGTGCGTTTTTACGATAGCCGTTGGAGTAATAATATGTACCTATGTAAATTAATAATTGTGTAATTATGCAAAAGTTACTTTACTGTATAAACCTGATTTTATTATAATGGTAATGTGATTGATATTCGAGGGAAAAAGTTTGTACATAAATGTCAGTGATTCGTATAACATCTATATAAATATTATTGGCAGTCGAATAACAAAATGTTATATTTTAATTTTAATTGTTTCTATTCCTTATCGAGTTTGACTGGATCAACCGTTTATTTTATATTTTAATAATAATGTAGGATGCGAAATACACTCACCTACTAGAGAGAAACCATGTAGAAATAATAATAATAATAATAATAATAATAATCTAATAGTCAGAATTAATTTCAATTTAAATATTTAACCTCGATCGAAACAATAAAGATTATTATTCCGAGTATGGTGATAGACTATAGCGCGCGGAGCAATAGCAGTGAAACGGAATGCGAGACACGATTTTCATTAAATCAAGTCGCGCAGCGATTGCTTCAACATCAATATTATGTAATCAAATATATAAGTTTATTAAAAATCGTATTATCGGAAATAAAAAGTAATAGGTATATCAATTTATCGAGACACGCGAGGCTTGTCGTCGTCATTTATTGCCGTCGTTGTCGGTATCGTCTGCACGTGAAAATCCTTCAAGACTGTAATTTAATATAATATACTTATATATATATAAATATATATATATACTTATGCTTATACGCCAATCACGTTTAGTCGCGTCTGAGAAAGGGACGTGAAAGACCGTTACCGCATATATTGCATTGTGTAATGGTATTATACGATACTTTGTTATATGTATATGATATAAAAGTAAATTGTCCAGATATATACGCGATTTTCCGTCCACACAGGGTGTGGCAGAATGAACTGTCGTCGCATTTGAAAAGTTAATATAAAACGAAACGAAGCCATTCATTTTTTTTTTCGTCCTCGTCCATCTAAATGTATACCGACAATTTTATTTTTTATCTCTGAACGATTTGGTGTTAAATTAGTCGGTTTGAAAAATGATGCTGTATGAATAATATTTTTGAGGACGATGTTACGCGGCACTAACATTGTCGGATTTGCGAACGTTGTCATCACGTTACTGCGTGAAGAATAACGACACTAATGTGCAGAACAAACATATATACGTATTTTTAGTGAACCATCACGTTACGACACAGCATATAATATATTATGTGTGTGCTGGAATGTATGGGTGGGTACAATGTGGTTGATAACATAATAAAGTTCGGTGCTCGGATGTTTTGGGGGGAACATTGCCTTCGAAAAAACGCAAATGGCGTCATTTTTGAAATTTTTATCTTTACTCGATGTACCTACGTATAGACAAAAATTACAATTTTTTTTTTTTTTTTGTGGGAGAAAATCATAATGACGACGTTACATCTATACGTTTCGTGTACCCTGTATCGCCAGAGACGACAGCGTGATGAGGGCACCGCGGGTTTTACGACCTAGGGTTACTTAAAAGAATTAAAACTGGCGTAATTGTCGCGGCGTTTTTAAGTTATTGCGCGACGCCAAGTTTGTTTTATTCATCATTTTTCGCGGTCACAATAACGGTTTTCATTTTCATTATCCCTATATACTACCACGCGATAATAATACTTATAATAATTATATAAAATTGACCTTTATATTATAAACATAATATATTATCGTTTATTATATGATATGTCCGTCTACAGACGCAGTCACGTTTTGTGCGTGCCGGTGACACGACCAATTAATGTGCAAATTGGCGGACGAGATATGCCGCCTCGTCGAGATAATAATTTAGAAACGAGGATGAGATTGAAAAATAAATAATATACAATATATATGCCTATATACAGACAATGGCCGCTGTAAGAGCGACTTAAACGAGAGAAAAGACGCTACGGGCCGCAGGATATAGTACTAATATATATATAATATAAAAACTATTCTATTATTATTATTATTATTATTATTATTATCAATCTTTTTGTTGGTTAAATTGTCGTCGTATATAGTCAGTCGAGTCTGAGCATCGGGGATGAAAACGGGATGGATATGAACAACAATGGACAAACTATAATTATTATTAATATATTATATTACGCATATATAGTCATACTCGAGGACACAGCGGCCGGTTGGTACGCGGGGACAAGCGGAGCAGCCAAAATATAATATATTATATACTCGAAGGCGTTTTAATTATTTCGTACGGTCGACCAACGTGTTTTCGAGTACACCATCATCATCATCATCATCATAATTATTATTATTATTATTATTATTATTATTATTATTATTATTATTATTAATATTATTGTAGTTTCCGGAGGCTCTTCGAAGTTCAACAACCATTCGGACTCGACACCACAATATATAAGTCACGACGACCCCGCACCAGATATCTCGATTGTACACATACACACACAGTAGGCACTTGAAATGTCAAGTCCCTACACCGTGGTTAATTTTCCGCCATCCGTATGTAATTAAAAATAATTTTGTCCCCTGCAGATTTCATAATGAGAATATAGAAGATATTTCAATATAATAATAATATATTGTGTCAAGTGCAGGACGCAACATCACTGCAGCTTCCGTAAATATTTTTTTTTTACTTAAGGTATTAGATTATTATTATTCGTTTTTTTTTTTTTTTTTTTTATAAAAATTAAATTAAATTTCAGAATTTTATGTGTACAGCAATTTACGTTATTCACTTAATATAATATTATGATACTGTCGTTTAATTTCCAAGTTGAGATTTTCATGTTTATACACAGGTTTATTTTCATTTAATATCATATGATAATATCATAATAGAATGAAGTTTTAATATCTTTTAAAGTTTGTTGGTATTTTAAAATATTTCGATCTTCATTTTATAAGACAATGCACAATAATGGATGATATAGTTATGAAATTTAAATTAGGTAACTTAGAACCACTGACTTGCCAACAACCCCTTTGCGATTAACTCGCATATACGGTCTACCTTTCTAATCCTCATTTTAACGAGATTTTAACCATATGAAGTATAATAAAGTATAAGTATATAATTATAATTATAATAAATTAAAAATTATAAACTGAATAATCACTAAAGAATATTATACATATGTATAGACCATACTAAATTTTCGTTTATTAATTACATTATATACTTACCTTGATATAAATTTATAATTGAAATAACTCAACTACTTTTATTTAATTTACTCTAAAGTTGCATTTAAAAATAAGAAAATTCCATTTGTCTCTTCGTTTTGCGTTTTAATAATAATAAATAATATTAACTATTACAAGTTATCGTGAAATCTATCAACAACCAACTGATCACACACCTAAACACACCGTTTGGTGATACATTTAATATGGTTTTTATAAAAATTTAATATTAATTAATTATAATAAATTATAAATTAATAATAATTAATATTAATAAAAAAATTATAACAATATTATTTTTATCTATTATGTTATTTATTATTAATTAGTTTTTAATGTTATAACACTATAATTACTGTAACAACCAAAATTATTTGACAAAATGTTATGTTATAAATTATAATATTTATATCGTTAATATTAGATAGGTATACAGATTATTAATATACATATCAAAAAGGGAAAAACATTTTACATATAAACATAATATATTTTATCAGAGTAAAATATAATAAAATATAGTTACGTTTCAATAATTGATTTTGAAACCAGATAAACGACGTATAACTTATTAAATAACAAATTTGATTATAATTTGTACTATTGTAAAAAAAAATGAAATAGTAAATACATTACGGTTAGTTTAGTTAACGAAAATTTATTTTTAATCATTCTTTTACAACGTTACATCAATGGTTCCAAATAAAAAGAAAATATTGAAAAGTTTTTCCTCATAAAGATATATATATATATATATATTATATATACTTCAGTAAAAAATAATAAGAAGCCCCGGGAAAATCGTTTCTTCAAATAGACTAAAAATACAACGAAAACGGACGAGTAAATATACTTTACGATTTGCCGCTTTCGAAAACTAATATTTACATCGGCATATCTTTTTATTACAGTCCAGGGTGGCAATTATATCAAAATAATATTAATTTACAAAACGTCAGTATATTGATAAGTGATAACACAAAAATACAATAATACCATCATTGTCGTTAATTGTCGAGTACCTTGATGGTTAATATAATATAATATACCGTTGATGTGTGTGCGGCAATGTTGGGTTGAAATTTAAATTTCATCGCGGTACGTTTAATATACAAACGACCGGTGAAATTTATTCATAACATTATACGAATTATAATTTGTATATAAAACTATATCGATTATTTCTCCCCCGTTATTATACAATTTTTTTTTTTTCACCCGTTTATTTAGCGTTTTTATTCATTTCAAAAGGTTTCAATCGCTGAATCGATAACTCTGTCAAAAATATATACGTAGGTAGTACTAATAAATTTGACTATGGTCAAAATTTAACATTAAAATAAAATATATATTATATGCATAACATAATAGTAGGCTGTAGGCAATGGACTAATGTATAATTCAAAAACTACGAAAACTATCGTGTGGTTTTGGCGGACATATAATATTATAATTTTTACTATCGTTTATACACACATATACGTATATAATATATAAAACAATCGTATACGTTTTTTCTGTTCGCTCGACGGATACTATATACCAATTATTTATGACTTTATACCGCCGCCGCTCGAATGTGTATATACCTAGGTATTATATCATACACACCGAATATCGATTTCATTCATAAAAAAAAATAAAATAAATGTTTTAGGTATACAATGCGCGTACGAATTATACAGACCTCGGCACTGTTCGTTTAATATATTATTATATACGTGATCGTATAATTTGAGGTCGTTATTCTATTTAACATATTTTTATCGCTATAGGTTGCATTACTTATAAATATTATAATCATCGCGTATAGTATTATATACGAATATACCGAATATGCGGTATGCTCTTGGTTAACAATTATTATTATTTACTATACGCGAGACTCCCGCGCGATTAAATCACCGTGCGTATTATAACCAGATAATATCTGGTTATAACCAAGCGGTATAGAATTAATATTGTTGTAACATTAATAATTATGATAACATAATTTATGTGTGTTACGCTTTAAAATGTCAACCATCGACTGCGCCTGATAATCGTTATTATGAAACGAAGTTCACATGGGGGAATCTTCCGAACAAACGAAAAAAACTCGAAATTATTTTAATATAAACGTGACCTTAATAGGAATACATCGTGTAAAGAAACAGTTTCTCGTTTAATTGTGAATAATTAGAGTTTCCACGAAAGGTGTCGTCCCCAAGAATATCTCGTAAACTGGATACTTTTATAATATAATTTACAACTCAAAATAATCGCTTTTGGTATTATTTTAATACCGTTTCCGCTTTTATACTGAACTTTGGTATTAATTCGACAACAATGCACAAATAATGATATTAACATATTTTAATCGTTTTTCAATTTTATTTTAGAACTTAAACAATTGTGTAATATAAGTTTTTAGTTTATTCTAATAACACAATACATTCCGTGCACGATAAGCATTATTGTTAGCATATTATGAAAAAAAAACTGTTTAACCTTTTCCCAAGTAAATATTTTTTACATTGTACACATTTTATTAAAAACAATATTGCTTTTGTGTTTACATTACAAATTAAACATTATACCTATTTAAATTGTTCAAGATTTTAAAACGGAATTAATTTAGAAGTTTATAGTTTGTTCCTTTGAGATTTTTTGTTTCTGCGTGGATAATTTAATCTTTTTTATAATTAAAACAAAATTTGAAGTGCAAATTTTGTTCTTTTTCTAAGATAAATAAAAAAATTTAAATATCGCATAACTGAACAAATTGTATAACATAACCTCAATATTCAAGATATACGTTGATTACTGAATATCAAACAATTCCATATTTCTACATCTATATGATTAATGTTTGAAATTCTCGTGATACGTACTCGTAACATCACGCGGCGACGATTATTATAAGCTATTGCACGATTAAATTGACGAAATATATATATAAAAAGTAGGAATGGGATAATTTGTTCTCCGGACAATTTGATCCTATTTTCGAACATTTTTCTGAGATAAATGAAAAAATACCAAAATGTCTCATACTAAATGTCT
This sequence comes from Tetraneura akinire, assembly GCA_021307375.1. Taxonomy (NCBI): domain Eukaryota; kingdom Metazoa; phylum Arthropoda; class Insecta; order Hemiptera; family Aphididae; genus Tetraneura; species Tetraneura akinire. The sequence goes on along the minus strand of JAIUCT010000018.1, from coordinate 2,711,010 downwards.
TTTTCATTTATCATATAATATAGAACAGAATAAAAAAATATCCAAAAACAGAACAAATTGTGTACGTGAGGAATATGTCTCATCACCAGATGAGATAATTTGTTCCGTTTATTATATACCTAGGTATATTAGAAGATTTTTTTCCAATATCTACTTACTATTTTATGTACGACATTCCGGTAAATTGTTCAATTGCTTCAAATGGATATGTGGTAATAAATCATTATTTTATAATATTTAAGACTGATTTAGTAAAAACGTATATCTATTTTTTATCATTTCGTTGTACATGTTGGTACAACTCCTTTCTCCCTTTTTTGGAATAAATCATAAATACGTCACCGAGTAAGGTATATACCACCTAGTCTTATACATACCAATTACCGTGTATACCCGAAATCTATCATATTAATACGACGTCATGTACGAATAGAGGAAAAATATATTATACGACGTACATACGCGAGTTCTAAATTCAGTGACACGTAAAATAAAATAAAAGAAAACTGCTCGATCGTCAAACGCGATAAGTTTGTATATACCTACTTGGCATCAGAATTGGTTTTTTTGCACGTTCGACACGCGGCGTACATGCGCGCGAAAATCTAAAGTTTTCGGAATTCGTTTAGCTGGCATTGCGCCACCGACGTCGTTAACCGCTCTTATAATATACACACACCGATTTTGCAGTCAGCCGTCCGGTCCAATGTACGAAAAACATCGACGAAATTAAAAAAAAAAAACTCTCCGTAATCGACAAAAACCGTATACCAGGTCAGGTTATAAAAACGCTTGCCCCATGATAAAGAGAACATAAAAAAAGTTTCCGTATAATATAGAAATTTCGTTAAAATCTCGGTATATAACCCCACGAGTAGTATAATATTATAAATTTCCAACTGGTCACCGCGTAGTGGTCTTCTGTCTAATAAATGCCCAATCGATTTTCGAAATGTTTTCATAACAATACGTTCGACTAGGAAAGTTTACACATCAACGAAAAGTAAGACTGTCGAGTTATTTTTTTTTTATCCAGAAACCCAGTCGTCTTTAGCATACGAGCGGTAACCAATGGTATATATTATACGGTTATGTATAGTTACCGACGGTATACCCTTTACTTAACGGTACACCTTCGTCGTCCACCTATATCGAATCATAACATAGATATATAATATTATAATGTATTTTATGTATATCCGTCTTATCGTACCAGTCGAGTCGCTAATGCGATGAATAAACACGCTGCATCGTGTACCTAATGTGTACCAACTATAGCGAGTGGGGTTTTTTTAATACTTAGAGGGTTAACTTGAGGGTAGGTCATTTTGTTAAGTATACGAACCGACATTGAACAGCAAATATTTAATGACGTCAGGCGATGCAATAAAACACACAGAGACACTAACCCTGCGTGCCTATAATATACGTTATACCTATATGTATATTATACAAGGTAATAAAAATTGTTCTCAGGGGTTTTCTTTTTTATTAATATAAAATTGATAATTTAAAAAAAGAAGAGCTAATACTTCTGCTTTTGCATTCGAAAAAACGATTCTGAGCGAAGTTCAGTCAGATAATGTATGTATTGATTAAAATTTTGACATTGTTTTATTAAATATTTAAAACGCAAAATTTTATCACACATATAGGGACCATATAGTAAATAAATGAACACCCTATAAAATAATTTTCAAGTCTCTAAGTTCAATATAAATTCCCTTGTCACCTAAATGCCCATGTCTGACAGAATTACGCCTAAATAGGTACTTTTTTTGAATGAGATAGTTTATCATTGCATTCAAATTCTAATTAAAATTAAACGCTATGATTTACACACCTATAGCTCTATCCCTGCGGCAGGAATATCAGCTCTTCTTTTTTTTAAAAAAAATCGTAAATGTAATAATTCAAAATTAATTAGAACTGAGTTAAGTAAAATGTATTTAAGCTTCAATAAAATTTCCAAAATTATATAAATAAATGTTTTTAAATCGTATACTATGTTGAAAACGCGAATTTCGAGAAAAATCTCATTCCTAAAAATATTATACCTATATTTCAATATGACAATATAATATTATAAACTCGTGAACGTATAATTCGAATTGGTCTTTTTCTTTATTTTAATTTCTCGGGCGACAAATTCGAAAAGAAAATTTGCTAATGCCCGAAAATGTACAATAATACAATTATTATATCTCACATATTATTATATAATACGAAAACGACGTACGTGAATTGTCTAAACTCGCATACTCGTACTTACAAGTATACGGTAATCGCCGCCACCGTCGTTTGGGATGCGATATTATAATAATATACACACGCGTAAATATAAGGCGGAAGACAATTGGCCGTGTGTAAACACGTTCGCGCCGCAGCGGTCGACGACTGCAATATTCCGAACGCCTCCCTTCGCCGCGTTAAAGTTTCTCTAGTCCACAGATTATAATATATATATATGTAAATAATATAAAATTATGATGTACTTTGTGTATTCGTGTACATATGCGACCGCCTGTGTGTGTGTGTGTAAAGTCTTTGCTCGCGCCCTTATCGCGCGGGGAAACTTTAAAACACGCCGTTCGTCGTCATAGCCACTTAAATAATCACCGAAAGACCCTAAGCCAAAAGGACTCGTACACAGTCTAAAGTGCTGTTCAACGAGCCAAGATAAACAAATATAATAATAATAATAATAATATATGTACGCTAGCTGGAGAATGGCGTGTGTGTACTAGTGTGTGTGTATACTGTATACACTTATTATGTATAAAACAAATGGCAATCAGCCGCTCCTTTCCGACTTCCCTACTCGAAGAGACGACCAACGTTTTCTTAACCAATTGTTTTTACTGTGTTCGTCGGTCGCTAGATTATAGTTTGTGTGTGCGTGTGTGTTTCGTCGTAAAAACTTAAATTAGTTTATAAATTACTCGGGCGTTTTGATTACACGAAAAAATAAAAACGCGGTTTTTACCAGTGGAATAAAAAATAAAAATAAAACCTATATAGAATATATTATATATATTTTATAAAACGACTTTTTACCGATTTTTTATACCGCGTGTAGGAAATAAACGATACGTACCGACCATGGTCAGCACAATTATTCGACCCATACAATAGTCGTTTTGAAAACGGATTATTTTATAATGATTTGCAAATACCAATATATTATTATTATTATTATTATTATTATTATTATTATTATTATTATTATTATTATTATTATTATTATTATTGTGCGTCTATTTCGGAGATTATCGAATGTCTGCGTTGCAGGGTTAACGTTCCACGAATTTTGAATTATTTCGATTACGTACAATATACGTATAATATATAATATTATATAGTATCCCTTCGGGGCTATTACCCACACGTATTTGTTAATATGCATGATATATCGAAAACGATATTAGCTTCATTTTTAATATTTGTCGATTTTAATTTACTTTTCAATTATAAGTTATATGCTACACGAAATCTTTGCATTTTTCAATATTTGTGATATAATATTATATATAGGCGTAAAAAAATTCAAAAAAACTTAAATACTAATATGATAAATGCGAACCGACGACGACTTAATAACGTAAATTAATATCAATATAACGTAAAATGGTAAAAGACGAAAGTGTAGGTCAAGGAAAAAATTAAATATAAAATATAAATGGCGAAAACTAATCACACGTCGTAAAACGTTGTATGAGCTATTCCTCATCAGTTGCAGGTCGTTGCCTTGTGTGTACGACGTGCGGTTCTCTTAAAGTTTGGTCTCGATATAATTTCCGACTACATTTTCCATGCACTTTTATGTCATATTACGGTCGCTGCAGGAGAAATACGCGTGACCCAGACGGCGAAAACGATTTCCGCGAACGTCGAGACGAGATTTAATAATTTTATTTTTCTATTATCTATCAAGTCTCTCGCTATAACTGAAATCCGCATACGGTTATACGATGTATGACTTTGACGGTTATTTTATATTTTATTACGGATTCGATCGAACGATATAAATAAACCTTTTATAATAATGAGACGAAAAAATACGATCTACGCATAGACGTGCGCATCATAATAATACGACGGTGGACGATTGTTGACTCTACGCCGGTATTGTACCCGTAAAACATATTTTTTTTTTTTAGATATTTGGAATAATATAAATAACAAAAAAAAAATTTCTAGCCTCTGAAAGATAAAAAATTCTCTTCTCTGAAAGATTTAATAAATAAAAATAATAATACGGTAAATTCACGGTTTCAGACTGTATGGTAACAGTATGGGTTTAGGTGTTTTACTCTGGTTTTGACCGGGAAACGCGAAAGGTCAACAGTCTAATTTAATATAGCCGTCTCCGCTTGTGTATAAATGTTTAAAATTTTAAATATTATATAACGCGTGCGGGAACGAACACGGGGCGGCCCACATCCTCGTGTACGTCATCAGACACTGCACACTGAGTACGTGCCTCTCGAGGTCCTAACAACAACAATATAATATTATGTACATACTGTATAATTATATTATAATATGCGAACAAGCGTTAAAATACGAGTCGATCGGACGATGAAACGCTCGATTCGAGTGCGCTCGTGTCGTTTAAATCGTCTCTGACAGTATATTATTATAATTATTGCGATTAAACCTAAAAATAAAAATAAAAAATAATTTAAATCATAATATTAAAACGAAAAAAAAAAAAGATTGGGAGCGACGACCCGTCATAAACTATTATAATCATTTTTTTTAGTATAAACTATAACGTTATATTATAATAATAATTATTATTATGTTTATCGGGGTAAACAAGTCCAAATATAAATGCTTTTGGACAAGTAATTAAATCGACATAAAATACGTGAATATTTTTGCATCCGGAGATCGATAAATTCTGCAAAAAGTTAACCTCTATCGCAAGTGTTATGCATGTAGTACCTATGTGCGTATACGGTACTAGAATATAGAAGGGGTTTTATCGCGTGTGTTTCATCTCGCCTTAGGCTAAAAAATGTTTTAATCCAGCTCTGGTATACCCCCACATTCACGTCCACGCACGTATGAGGTATGACCGACCAACAGCCTGGTATCCGTGACACGCGCGTCGCGAAAATGGCATTTCGAACCACCTCGACGTAGGAAGCGCGTGTTCGATATGATTTCATTATTTTTGAAATTATCATATTATTATGTAACTAGATACGAACTGTATTGTGTATACAGGATGATCGCGGAATAACGCATCGCAACGGAAATACTATCCATTTTTATTACGTGCGCATAAAATATAATTCCGATCGGGCATATACTAACAGTAAACCGGAAATGCCGAAAACGACGTGTTTTAACACAATCCGTAGGTATGCACGAGTGGAATATTCGTGTTCGTCGCAGAAAACACAATACCATTATAATAAGTACGAGTACATTTCGTATGATATTCAATTTATTCGGTTTTTCGGGCATGGCGATGACGGTAACGAATACGGCGTACACCTATGAGATACCGAATACATTACAATATAATATTATTTTGTATAATATAAACATTTATGTCGATAAAATAATAATACTTTTTTAAGGTTAACGCGTGTCAGAACGACCGAAACCAGACGGGTTTTCTACGTGCGTACAATCGCATTTGAAAAATTAGGTCTGCATAGATAGTCAGATATCTGCTGCGAGAGCGCATACAACTTTCGAGCGTAAAATAGCGCGTTCGCCGACGACAATGATTTCGATCTTGCACGCATATAACATAATATTATGTGTATGTGTGTACGAAAAAACCCCGAAAGGATAGAACCCCGAGGAGCAAAAATTTCCATTATTATTATTATTATTATTATTATTATTTTTATTATTATTATTATTTTTTTTTTTTTTATTATTATTATTATAGTAAAGAACAAAAAATAAAAACATACATATAATGTATAAGGTATAATATACATATAGTGTGTCCCGTCGTGTCGTGTACGGAGAACGGACCCGCGTGTTAAAATTCACTTTCATCGAGTTCACATAAAATATTGACGTCATCGCGTCATATTATTCACAGTTTCTACGGGAAATTACGTGTAATATCACTATGAAATATATTATGATAAACTTATAGTAGGGTTACCCGGTTACGTGTTATACGAGAGTAAAATTTCATTTTCCCGATGTGTATATACCCACCACGTCATAATATAAATACGAATAAATTTTCAGCTCGAATCGCGCTCATTATGAATGTGACATAAAATACGTCAAGTACGTATAATATACGAGTATATAACGTATATATACATTTTCCTTGATAAGTGCCTACACTAGATTTTAGTTTTCCCGCAAACACGTGCATTGTGTGACTACGGGACGATAAACATTGTGCGTTTTGTGTGTAACGAACGTTAAACGCGAGCAATATTTGAACGGTTCAAGGTCGCGGTTGCAACAGCTCTACAAAATATAATATATTAAACTGAATTTCAGATTTAATACTAAAATATTAATTATTGTAATCACTAATTAGCATAATGCAGGTAGGTATACACGTTAAATGTAATTTAAGGAATTGTCGAACACCGTCAGAACGGTAGGTATCACTAAAATGTATATGAATACATACGATAATACTCGTAATAAAACAGCCATGATACTGATTATATTAGATATTTATATTTGATAAACTTGGTATGGAAATTACTTGTTATGCTTGACCTACTATAAAAAAAAAGGACTTAATTTTATTTTTCGACTTTAATAACCTGCATGTATATGTTCTGATATAGTCAGACGGTAAATAATGTTGTACAAGTTTAATAAACTTTTGAATTGTAATCAAATTTACGTAGAAATGTACAATACAAAAATTAATAAATATAATATTATAAAAAATATACATGCAAATTACAACGAAATAAATAACTAGACAAAATAATAATTAAACAACGTATACGTATACGGAATATTAATTTCCATGTAAATGACTGATATTATATACGTATATATTATTTCCATGTGAATAAGACGTCAATTAATCGGGTTTATATACGTTATAATATCGTGAATCATATTTCATTTAAAAAGTATCATCTTACATATAGTGACTCAGTACCTAATATATCAATTCCAGTATTAATGTCTTTGAACATTTTCAGGTAAAGTCCATAGACAGGCACAGTGATTTTCCTGCATATCCTGCAGTACACAGTACACACCCTCCGACAATCTACTCCTATTAGAATTTGATTATAACTATTTTGATCGATGTGTATAGAAACCCTTTTATCTGAAACCATCTGTTACACCAATAATTAACAGTGCAATTCAATTAAAGCATATTGATTAATTTCAACGGTCCAAAAGATATCTGCTGATAAATTCTTTGAATAGAAATTAATAATACGCTGTATCTGAATTTACGCCACTTATATTTCAATAAATTTTATGAAAACGTTATAAAATTAAACGCTACAGATAGGAATACTAATAATTTATCTTAAGTACAATTTATAATAAACATTTATAATAATTGTATAACAAGTAGATATTAAATTAGTATTTGATAATTTTATCAGATTGTTAATATAAATTAAATTGTTATACATTTTTGGTAACACTATGTTAAGAATTTGTATTAAAACATTATAATAATATAATTGTATTAAATTATGGGTATATACCAATAAGTACATTGTACATAGACGAACACAGTGAGAACGTACGATTTGTGTAACCTGATATTTTTTTTGTTTATTACTATATTATTATTAAAATTTAAAACTCTTCGATATTCATCCATAAAAATGATACACGACATAAATGGAAACAATATATAATCATAAAAACTCCGACAATAGATTTTGATTAAAATATTGAGTGAACGTTTATTATACGTAGACAATATTCTCTAGAGAAAATTTAAATTATTGGAATTTGGTCAAGTTATATTATTTTGTTGCCTTGTAAACGGAATAACGAAATTATAATTTAAAAATTGATTACATTGCAGCAACAACTCAAAGGATCAACGAGTAGCGCATTTTAAACTGATTATAATAAATTCCTTATAATCGTTGCTCAACAAAATCATTGTTGCATTGGCAGACGCGTTGCCTATATATAGAATATAATTGAATTATTTTTGTCCTTACTCTACCAGAGTTCTTATATATATATAATATCATGACACATAACACGCAATTGGAATTGATTTGTTTGGAAAAATAATAAATATATAGATATAATATATTTTAAAAAATCACGAGTTTGTATAAGGGGATATGATTAAATACAAAAATCGAGTTATCAATATTTCGTGTTACAAAAACAACAGGAATTATTATATACAATTCTTATCAAATCCCTACTATATTATTATAAAACGTGGATTTTCTATAAACCTGCAGCATAAAAATATTAATATATTTTGTGTGTTCGTATAATATTATTATACCTACATACGTGCAAATTTTAATAATGAAATGTATGAAAAATCGAGGAGAAAATTAACAAATCAGAGCATGCGAAATTATATAAGGTACCTTCTATATAAGTATACACGGCGACATCACATATTTGTTTTTATTGTGTCATATGCTATATGTATTCTAGCTGTTTATCGTTACATATAGTAGTAATCGTTTGGAATACTTATAAATAATTTATGGACTATATTATGTCGGATATATTTTTATCGTAAATGAAATTTAAAAAAAAACAGGTGTATACTAATTTAGAAAAAACCTTCCAATAAATTTGATATAAAAACGAAAAATGTTATCGAAAATACTAAATTTAATACGGTTTGAATTAAATTCGCAACAATATATCTATTATTTAAATGGTACAAACACATGAAAACTCACCGAGAAAAACTAATTTAATAATAAAGAAAAAAAAAATCGTCATTTTTAAAAAAAAAAATAAATATCTGATGGCATATATTATTATCATCGTGTACACTCTGGCATTTTAATCCCGGGGCTCTTGCACTCGCACAACGGCGACGGCCCAGCGACAGGTTCATGCTTTATCCATCAAAACACGGATCGTCCGGGATTTCAGAAATGTTTTCATAATCAATGCCTCCCCTCGTTTTGGCCACGCCGTGCCGAGCGCGTATCCTCACGTCCCTGCAGCGAAATCGGCGGTCGGTGACAAATCCCTCGCTAAATCTAACGCCTGCGTCGGACCGAAAAGCGATTAGACTTGCATTCGATCGTTACAATAGCGAATGTAATATACCGAAATTATTAAATTTAAATTGTGAAATTATATTATAATGCGATTATTTTATATTAGGTACGTAAAACTATAACTATTAACTATTTATTATGATAATAACGAGACGAACAATTGAAAGCGCAAAATAAAAACAATACAATATTTGCAAAATTATAATACAAAAATAAACGATTGAATTACCAATATAAATTGTATACTCGTATTGTTCGTCACGGCAATTGGTAATGTGTATGTCACTACTACCACGGTTATAAACATAATATTATATACCTACAGTATAAACGGTAAAAATATAATTGAATATCATGAGTATATATTGACATATAGTATATAATATATTTATAATATTATTATATTATATTATATCGAAATACAATCACCCGGAACTTTTCCAGTGATACTTTTCATCATATTATAATGTTCAAAATATAACAACACTGAAATTGGTTAATTTTTTTCATCAAATATCAGATATCATAAAATACCCACTTATATTTTAATTTATTATTTACATAATATTATATTACCCCGTCCAAAAATATCTTATCAATGTATTATGTTTTATAATAATATAATGTAATGACTAAAAATAATAATAACGCGTTTAATGTAATATTTATATACTAGTATATTTTATATTATACATTTTCTCTTTTAATAGAGTTCAATTCATATGCAATCTAAAAGCTATAGTCTGGTGAAAATCAAATTTCAAAGTTTTGGAATAATACGTAATAGAAATCGAAAATAAACTGTTGTATAGGTGTATAATTGTATGACTATTCAATACCTATTTCAATAGTAGTGCAATTGATTTATTTATTTTTTTTTTAAATCGGATAAGATCTTGAAACTTCATCTATAGTCGATAAGAGAGATTTCAGAAATCGACATCGAAAAGTTTGTTGTAAAACTTTATCCAATTCTCCAGTGCAAATATTATTTCGTTTCTTTCGACATTACTTTATAATAATGTATTATAATTTGGTCCTGTCATTTTATAAAAACTCTAACCAATTATTTTTCAACGTTCAATAAGAATATTCTACCGTATAGTCCAATCGAAGATATTTCATTTTGCGCGTGCATATTATTAAATATAATAATTTTTAATATATTAGAAGTTTTTTTTTTTAAAAAAAAAAGAAAACATTTTTCTTTTAAGAAATCGAATATGTTTTCGTGACGGTAACAATATGGAACATGAAATGTATAATATTATGACGACATTAGGTACCTGTATATAATTCAAATATGCCCAATGATATTTTTATATTATAGTTTTTACCGATGACCTTAAAAATAAAAATAAATAACATCCTATAGTTATTTCCAGTGCCCACGTGAAATCGCGTTTGCAATACGCATTTAATTGAATACTAATAAAGACATAAAGTGGCAGCTTATTGGTAGTTTCCGGTGTGTTACGGTCGGCGTACGTTATAACGACATTCGTTTCGATATCGGACATGCATAATATATAATAATATTATACAACATAATGTTATAATGTTCACGAATCGATTTATAAAATTGAATTAAATTTCTCTAGATGTTTTCCGTTTGAAAAAAAAAACGTTATTTCGTTCGCAAAAAAATAAAAATAAATTCAATTAACAAGCGACAGAACTACAAAATAAAATCGACATCACAATTTTCAAAGTAAAGCCCGTTAGCACCCCGTTTCCACACACATATATGAGTATATAATATATATATATATATGTCATTGCCTAAAACGGTTAAATCGCAGTCGATCGACTTTCTCTGGCTCTCTATCGACGGAAACTTTTTCTTCAATTTATTTGAAAACCGCAACCGCTACCACCGCCATCATCGTCATTTCTACCGTCCTCGTCACCTATCCCTTTGCTATACCCTACCACCCCAATAGGAAACAACCCATTACTACAGGAAAAGTCGCGATGTGACGCTTGGACGGTTTCGGCGTATACCTCGGCGTTATAGACTGCGATTTCTGGCAGGATTTCGGTTTCAATTATCTGTGGAGATAGGAAAAAAAAACATGGAGAAGGTTCTGCGAAGTGACAGAAACCTGTGCCAAAAGCTTTTTGTGTCCAACAGTCGTTTATTATTATACATATACGGGAATTGCGAAACCTCGACGGTATATAGAACCGTGACGCCACGCCGCCGCCGCCATGCCATCGCGTAGATAGATGAATTGAACGTCGATTCAAACATCACAATTCATTTTATTATATTATACACGCAATACGTATGTATTCGTAGACTATATATTCGACACGAGGATAGCGACTGTATTAATCAACGAACGACGAAAAAATAAATTTGAATTTAATAATCGTATTACGTTCACATATTATTATATCAATGACGAGATACGTATTAGCATAATAAATCTCAAAGTGAATATATAATCATCTATTATTACGTACGTCGAAGTGTCCATACCTAAAATCGATATAAAATTTCATTTGAAACGTATAGTTATTTATACCTTAATACTCCTATAAAAAATATTACATTTTTTGTTTATCTTATTTATTAAATTATTATATTATGTAATGTGGTACGTTACCTTGTTATACATAGGTACATAATATCGTTCATTGAAGTTACACCATACTATATATTATATACAGTAATGAACTATTGACTAATGTAGTTTAATATGAATATTATTGGTTTAAAATATTACCTGAAACAAAACAAAATACACTTATATTATTAAAGTATATAATTAAATTACGCATTTTAATATTTCGGGAAATAAATGATTACGAAATAATCATTTTAAAATTATTACATTATATGTATATTCCATGTGTATAATATACGTATTATACAAGCGTCGATAAAATCGAATATTAATTATAAGTACAACGTGTATAACACGCCAAATAATACAACCCAACACATTTTCTATAGAGTTGTAAATCTCTTCAGATTTTCATAATGCAATACACGCGGCAACCAACCCACGCTTATAAAATTATAGACCCACACTATAGTTTATACTTGATACGGAATTGTAACCGCGTAAGTGGCTATATAGACGTGACTATATGAAAAATCAATAACCCCCTTAAAGATTAAACGCGCACACTGTCGAAAGTGATAGTCATAATAAATACATTTTAATATTTGTTCCCATAAATACGTGTATGAAAATTATTAATTATTTACAATTTATACTTTGTATAATATTGTGTAATATACTAATATATTAATTAAAATATGAATAAAATATTCGCAAAACTAAAACATAATATTCGACGATTTTTTTTTTTTGCATAATATAATAATTAATAGATTAAATATAATATATTATGTATAATATTATCTCGTTATATGCATGTACAATATTTATACTTCATTTTTAATACAAAAATAAAAAAAATTATACGATATTATAATATATACGAATACGTTTCACATATGTTTATCGGTGTAAAACTTTTCATGTTATAATACTTATTTTATACGTTTTTATCTTCTTGAATTTTAACCAAATTAAATATTTCCCCATAATAATATTATAATTTATTAGTCTACTACTGTCTAATACCCTCTTGGCTTCTAGTGTAATAAAATGAAAAATTAGTCCATATTTTGTTATCAAACACAAAACCGTATTTGCATAATATGATAGATAAATTACAAAAATTGTACTATAAAATATAAGTACATGCAAAAATAGAGAATATAAATATAAACGAATATCATTTAACAAGTTAAATTTATATGTTTTGTTGTAAATGCACGATGAATTTATTTCATAATATCACTCTATAGAATGTTTTATATTAATAGCATATATATTACATTCAATTAGATTTCATATGAAAATGTGTTTTAATTTCAGTTCAATAAATCACACGTACTCTTAGGGAAACTAAAACGAATAACAATTATATATATATATTAATTGAAAAATCAATACAATTTCATAATAATATATTTCTACTGTAAACTGTTTATGCTAAATATACTGTACATAATATTATAAATATTAAATAACCCGACGATAATATTAAACATTGAAGTAGGTAGTGAAATTTCTATAATACTATATTTAGTATATTTAAATAAAATTTAATCTCGCGATAAAATTAATATTTATGAAAAAAATTGCTTTAAAAAGACATAAATTATAATATTTAATATAATTTTGAAATGGTAGGTATTTCTCTCTCGTCTCGATAAATGCCATTTTTCATTCATTTTATTATTGTCCTACGGGCTACGACACTATATTTAAACAAAATATTTGTTATTTGCATTTCGCCTACACGCCGCCGTTAATCGTGTTATACCGTTGTCGTGATTAAAATGTTTTGTTAGAAAATCTTCGAAAATTACATTTATACCTACTTTTCAGCATTATTTCAAATATCTTTGAAACATGAAATTTCGGATCACACTAAAAACAGTATAATATAATAATTTTATTCTATACAACGCGTTATTGTATAGGTACTACCGTACAAAATAAAAATGTAATATAAGATATATCTTTATATTGTGATGGAGACGTGAAACGATTTTTTTTTTTTTTTTTTTAAATAAATTACGAAGCCGCAGCCTAGCGTATCGCCCGACGCTGCCGCGGGTACACATATTACACATATACTATTACGAGTATAATACAGTGTACCTACTGGATATTATTATATCGTATAGGTAGGTATATACAAGTAATTTCGCTGTATTGGAAACAAGAACCATAAAAAGAACTCTATCGGGGGAAACTTGGCCGAAGGGAGAGTGAACAGCTTGACGTTGGTTTCCCCGGGGTAACAATCGGTAAACAATAATGTCCGTACGCCGTATTCCTGGTTGATACCGCGGTATAATATATATAGGTATAAAGTAGAGTGTGCGTGTGTGTGTGTGTTATATACAGTAAACGTATATAGTCAGTCTGAATAAACGCGTGTAAGTCCCACCGTCATGCCTTCGATGATAACCCCCTTCTGCGGTGTATACGCGGTCCAAACCCGCGGTGGAGAATCGAACGCTGGCAATGTAATCTGGAGACCAAACAACTCTTATATTATATTATACGAACGCAAACCCGCGTACAAATGTATACATATATAAATATATGTAATATGTATGTATGTATGTATGTATGTATAGGAATTATAGAGTTTCATCTCCCCAGACCCCCGAAGCTTTTTACAATTGGAAGTTCAAAAATTACGATACACTCCGCGCCCGCAACGAAACGACCCGCACGCCGTCATCGCGTTTTATATATCAGCGAAAATTCGCCAATTCCCTTTTCATTAATATTTCGCTCGCATATACAACGTATATAATACGCACAATATAATATATATATAACGTATAAAACTCTCTTGCACAAACACAATACAATAATATACCCGATATACCTACGAATATGTTTGCACTGGTATATTACGTCGGACGGAACGCAAAAAAAGAAAGAAAAAATGTACGTGCAAATATTATACGATTATTTCGCGATTTCTTCGAAATTCCAACTAATAAACGTTCTACACTGCGATTTGTACGCCATTTTTCGTTTTATCTGATAATATAATATAATACATCTACTAACAGTCCATCGCGTAAAAACGATTGTAATATATGATATAGGAAATTTGTTAATATGACATACAAAAAACATCGGATCGATATCATGAAAAAAATTATATACCGGAATTTTTCGACCGTCTACCGCGTTAGGTTGGTACATATAGGTATATTAACCTCAAAACATAATAATATTTCATTTATTTTAATATTATAATATTTTTTTTTTTTTTTTTTTTTTTTTTATAGGAATATAAAGTTTTTATGGCGTTTCCTGTTTTTCAACAAACTTTGTTATTGTCTAGATTCATAATATAGTATGTAATATATAATATAATATAATCATTTTAATGTTTCGTAAAATATTATATGATCCCGTCGTTTTTGCAGATTCGTCAAGTTATAATAATAATAATATAATATTGTCATTATTATATTTAATATTATAATATACGGAAACTGGAGGGGAAATAAAACGAAATGGCACGTTTATTCGTTTAATTTTTTTCTCTTCGATAAAAAAAAAAGTGGTAGAAAAATACTCTCGTGTAAAATCGGAGGTTTTACGAGAGAACGCATATGCAATCATATATTAAGCTTGCGGAGGCGACTGAAGTCAAAATAAGGATAACACAATAACCGGGAGCTTATCGGCCGTCTCCCCAAGTCCATTCCGTTGTTGACTGTTTCCTCGGCCGCGCCCACCGAAAAATAACCAATAATATTTCCACACACTATCGACACTTATATCATATTATTAGGTGTATAATAATAATTAATAATAATAATAATAATAATTTTAAACGTAAACGTATATATCATTATTATATTTATCGCCTTATAGAATATATAATACACATTATTATTAGAAATTTTTTTTTCACTTGGTAAAAGGCACGTCCACGATTTGTTTAAACGCACAAGAACATATTATTATATGATTTTATATATACTCGTATATACTGTGACTCGTAAGTCGTAAGATAGGTACGTAATATATACATAAACGCGTGTGCGAGAATATTATATTCGCTTAAACGCACGTTATTATGCAAACGTATGGAAATATTGAATTATAATATTCAATAACGAAATAACGACTCGCACAGGTTATAGTATGTATATTATAATGTTACACGCACATATTATTATTATTATTATTATTATTATTATTATTATTATTATTATAATATGACGTGTAGCGAACAGCGTCGATATAGTTTTTAAGCGTTATTATTATAATATGTAATATTATGATATGCAAAACGCGAAATTATTATCGTCGAAGTCAAAGCGATATTATTATAATCGTTATACGAATGTATAATATTATTCGACTGTCATATCATAAACTATTGCCGTCGTTAAATCTCGTATTAATGTTATACGAGTCATATTCCGATATTCATTATATTTATGTAGAAATAATAAAATGGTATTTTATAAATAAAAAAAAAAAAATGTATTTTGATTATCTCGTTATTAAAACGGTTGTTTTTTTTTTATTATTATTTCTTCGTGAAATACATTTTATTATTTTACATAATAGTATAATTATAATTATTCAAATTATTAATTTTTAATATAAATTACGTTAATTTAACACAAAAGTTAATAAATTTGTAATGTTTTTTATACGCGTATTGTACTACTATTAAAAAGTAAATTATTATACAAATATATACGTATAATATTACACTTAACTGTAAATTATTACAACGAGAATAAGGAATTATTTGTATACCGAAACCGATGTTTCGATTTTATAATATTATTATAATACGGCGTATAACGTGCGAGAAATTAATAGTTTCAATACGTAAAAATCGATAAGTGATATGTAGAATAAAATAATTCCGAGCAAAACAAACAATACGAAGTGTTAATTTCGTACAATTAAAATAATATACGTAATTTAATATAATATATATTTAATATTATTATATGATTAAAGTATAAATGTTGGTGTTGTAATTTTGAAAAATATAAAATTACGTAATTTAGACATTTATATCGGATAATAATTTTTGACCAACGCGTTTAGTTGAAATATATAAATAGTCATCCGAATTGTTATTTCGTTAATATTATTATGATAAAAATATGTTGATTACAATAATTAATCAATTTGTTCAATTGACTATTTGCATAATATAAATTACTAAATTAACTGAAAAGAAAATATACTTTCACTATTATGAATAATACTATTTCAAAATGTTTAACTTTAACGTGATAACGTGATATTTATAATATTATATTATTAATATTATATATATTATGATAATTATAAAAAAAAAAAAAAATAATGATTTATTTCATTTATATTTTATTACTATGATATTATTTAAATTCAAATATCTCGCGTTTACGAAATTCCATAACGTTTTACATATTATAATTCTACTGAAATTTAAAAATAATTTTAACCATCACTATCGCGATATTGTAATATAATATACGAAATTTTTTTATTCAAATTTATCATTTTTGTCCGAAAGGGAAATAATCATATTACATACATGTAGTAAATTAGTAACAGAAGAAAAAAACAACAGCAACGGTAAAAAAGAATGTTAATATTAAGAATAAGACCGTTCAAAATTTAAGTACTGTATTGCGGTATTTAAAATATCTGCATAATTTTTTTTTTTTTTTTTAACATTTTAATGAACGATTGTGTTCAAAATATTATCTTTACAACACACCAACGTAATCCTGGGCAATAAAATTGGAATATTAAAATCCTTGATTTATATTATATCTTAAATAATGTACCTACGAGTATATTATAGGTACTCACTGAATTAAAAAAATAAAAATAATAAATGGTGATATTTCCTTAAATACACACGGGACGATATCTATGGAATTCAAAAATATGTGTTATTTACTGAATAATTCTGTTCGTAAAAAAAAAATTCATAAAATAAAATTCCCGCAACGTTTCGTAACCGAGGTATATAGCTGCAGAGTCGAGTACTATTATACCAAGAGGAATATTGAAAACAGGTATTTGCCGTTTTGCGATTAACCGATTATTATTTCTACATATTATTATTATACTCGTATATATATGCCGAACATTATAATATTTAACCTGTGCTGTATGATAATGATTGATAAAAAATAATAGTAGGTATAATATTATGCATAATTTATTATTATATTATACTACACATGAATCGAAGTCGTATAATATCGATGTAGTAAAACATTATTTTTATAAGTATGGCCACAATGTCTATTTACACGATATTATCTACCGTTTGCCGGCGGTTTGTCGATAATTTAATGTCGTCGGGACTCGATAAAATTATTATTACAAAATTAGGAATTAAACGAAGTTTAATAAAAAAAAAAAATATATAATATATTACACGCGGACCTAATCGCGGGGAAACGCGTAATTATTATAATATTGTGAAAGCAAATTTTTTTCTTTTTTTATCGTGATGTATTCAACAAGAATTTATGTTTTAAAGTCGAGTCGATACTCAGTTGTACACTGTATAAATTACGACACGTATAATAATTATTTTTCAACAAAAAATACTCCGAGATGAAAATTTCAGAGTATACCGAGACGAATAAAACTAGTCGCGGTCGAAAAAGTTTAAACGATTATTGCGTTATATTTTTAATTTCGTTTCACGTTTAGAATTACAATGTTTTAACCGGGATATTATGTCGTTTCCAACGTTTAACTGGAGGAATAAAAACGAAAAGACGAGAAATAATTGCTATAATTATTATATTACGAGTAGATTACTTCAAACAGTTCAAACTTGTAATATTTATTATCGTATAATACGAGTACAATACAAAAAAAAAAAAAAAAAATCCCAAAAAGAGTACTTAAAAATTATGTTAATTTTTTTTTTTTTGTTACATTTATATACGCGATTCGTAAAGTTTTATTCGGAGTTCGAAATAATATTCGGAAAAATATCGTCGTTTTTTGAAATATTTATCGATGAAATAATAGTCGTGTTCTTATAATATTATGATATTCCGTGTATTTTATTATGCACGTAAGACCGTCGGAATATCTATTTGGAATAATTTCGGACGAATTCTCGTGCGTAATTTAATATATAAAATATAATAATATTATATTAGAATTTATAATGCGAATTTTTTCTACTGTTTAGCGTAATATTTTCGGAACACATACCCGACGGATTACGGTTAAAATGTTAAAGCGCTGTGCAGAGAGAGAAACGCGGGACTGCACGCGATGTTATATAGGCTCCCGAGAGACGCAGGATGGATTTTGAATTTAGGAACCTTCCAATCTCATTATATTATAATATAATATTATATATTACACGGTCGAGCAACGAACTCGGACGTGAACGATTTGTCGGATCGACTTATATTTACAATTATATTTTTATTGCGTTTTACGTTTTCGTGAACTCTTAATCGTTTTTACGTTAACTCTACGTTAAAAAACGGACGCGTGACAATAAAACTAAACGCCATATAATTTTTGGCTCGAAACGTAAAAACAATTTAAAAAAAAAAAAAAAAAACAAACAAACAAAGTAAGACGATTTGATTTTGAGTGTAATAAACTAATAAACAATAAATATTTTTATATTCTGCAACTTTAATTTATAACCAATTCGCGGACGTAGAGTAAAAAAAATTTGTCGGCCGTCGAAAAATAGGACGAACGATAAGTCGTATTAAGATCTGATCGACGGTGACGGCCTTGCGCCGGAATGACTTCTGCAGCAGCAGTGCATCGCGCACAAATAGTCGCGGGCGGTACGGCGTGCGACGTTGCCAGGCGATCGCGGAGGTCGTGCACTCGTTTCGTTGAATACTCATTAATCGGCAACGCGCGACTACGCATAATAATAATACGTATGATATCCGTTCGGTTTGCGCGATTTACGCGCCCACGCGTACGAGGGATGCCGTGCATAATATCATTTATGGGACGGACGTATTATGGGATGTATACGTGCATGTCCCGATGTGGCCGCGAGCGTGCGTGTGTGGACGTCGGCGTCGGTTTTATTGCTCAGCCGCCGAGAGAGGGACCGCAAATTAAAATTGACACACGATTAACGGTGGCCGCCGAAGCTTAGGCGAGAACATTATTCATCCTCGTTCGCGCTGCAGCACGCGTTGCGCCCTACGTGTACCCCAAACTGTTGTACGTACTATATATAATAACAATTTCATGTAACGTAATATAATAATAATAATAATAATAATAATAATAATAATAATAATAATAATATTGTTTAAATGGACATTGTAATTACATCTAAAATCAATACGCGCATAAATACATAAATATATAAATCGAATAAGTTTGCATATTGAAATAATTACAAATATATATTTTATTGTTTTCGAAATAATTATTTTAATTTTGCATTTTTTTTTTCGGATCGTTTCGCACGCAAAACGTGAAAATTATCGTAAAACACAATATGTATTTGCATAACAGATTTTATAATTTTATATATTGTATATTATACACAGCAATTGTTATCGCGTGACATTGATATTGTGCAGTAGTGCAGTGATCGGTTTCACACACGAATTCCGGTCAAATTTTAATAATAATAATATTATTATTTCGTCTAGAGCCAGCGTATACCTAATAATTATTATTTATTATAAATTCCAACTACGTCGCGCTGTTTGTTTGCGTTCTAATACGTAATATAAATAAACAGAACCAGATGGAGCGTTTGATAGAATTTTTTTTTTTTTCGTTTCCTATAATTAATCGTCAAATTTAAATTTAAATAATAATACATAATTATATTGTAAATAATTAGAAACGCAAATTAGGTGTAATTAACTCCTAATACGTATTATACTGAAGTGTTTATAATAACTAACTTACATTTTTTTCCTTTTTTTTTTTTTTTTTTTTTTTTTTTTTTTTTTTTTTAATCTATAACTTACTTATACACACTGTTCAAAAATCATAATATCGCGTTTTTTTTCGATCGTTAATAATGATAGTATTTTTTTTAATCTAAATTCTCACTCGTACATTTTTAAGCATAATATAAACACGCGATATTATGCGACGATACGCGGATGACTTCAAGGTTGACCCTTTTTCCATTGTTTCACAACGTTCGAATAATTTTTTTTTTTTACCAAAAATATAATCCGTGGAATACGAATTTTTATAAAGACTACGAATAATTAGGCCTCCATAGAAATACGATCGCCTCAACTATAAAATTTATTTGAAATTTGATTTTTCGTTTGTGAGATATTGCCTTGGGTAGTTTTAAATTTGTGAAATAAACTCGTGTTAAATTCGAAACGTTAGCGTTCATATCATGCATTTTTACTAAAATAGTTACGAAGTAAACTAGGTACATTATATTATACTCATATTTCGTTACTTTTTTCTCTTATTATTTTATAATATTTTATTTTAAACCACTAGGTAAATTTTCAAAAAAATATAATATCTATATTGTACTACAAATTATACATTTATACTAACTGTCGCACAACAGAGATATGGTGTAATTATTATTATTATTATTATTATTATTTTCTTTAATTGTTTACATTCACATAAATAAAATTATCCGACGTTAAATGTTAACAAATTTACAACGTTTCGACGAATCTCGTTGTCGTTTTTATTGCACACGCGCTCACGGCCATTACGTACGCGTCAACGCGGATTTCTTTTTTTAACGCCGATAATAATGTTCGAACGAGTCACTGTCCGTGGGAGTGTTTATGTGATTTTGATTTTTCGACGCATTAAGTGGATTAAATTAACGTTTTATGTAAAATTTCAGGGAACGACGATGAGGTCGTGCCAAACCATCAATAACAATTATTATTTATTATTTTCCAGGAACTGTGAATAAATAACGGTCGCAAGTCAACTCGATTCAATCACAGTTTCAAAATAATAATAATAATAATAATAATTATATAATCGTAATGAAAAATCGTATTACAAGAATATCAAAATACCTACCCGAGTACGGGTGGAACAAAGTAAGACAAATGGACAAAGTAAAAAAAAAAAAGAAAAAGAAAAAAATTACTGATTAAATCGCTCTGTTGTTATAAAAACGAATCTCATAAATTACACTTTTATGCGATTCGTCTTATTAAGAACTGAATACATTATGATACAATCGATTTATATCAAGTCTATTCCGTATAATATTGCATAGGAGTCTTTCGAAATTCCAATGAAAAACTTTGCATAATTACAATTTACATTATAATATTATATCAGGTAAATCTAAATATAAAATTTAAACTTTTAAAACTCATATTTTTCCATTCGTATAATAAGTTTGAATAATATATTATAATTCCGTTGAATTTATTATTCAATTTATATAGGTGTACCTACGTACCAAAGTACTCTGTACTATAAAGTCTAGACCATATTAGATAATGTAATAAATACGACTCTAGAGTTATTAAGTAAAAGGTTGAGTCATACGGTAAAAAAACAACCTTACAAAGAAGTTATTTCAAATCTAAAAAAAAATAAAGTTTGAACGAAAATTGTATTAAGAGGGTAAAAACGAGGTTTTGAAAAAAAAATACTCGAGCCAATTCAATAGAGCTCTTTTACAGGCTTTTGATTTCCAAATATCACAAGCCCCCAATTTCCATTGTGCGTGCGTTGCAAATGGTGCGTTACAATTATATTAGGGGTCAAAAGTTAAGCACAATGGCTGACTGGGACAAAAGTCATATACGAACGAACGAACGAACGCGTGTCATATTATTATTTCGAATAATAATAATTGTTCGAAATCAAATGTCATTTGAACTTTTCCTGACGAGAAATTCAAGTTTACCCGAGTACCTAATTTGTATACACGCGTTCGTCGCGTATAAGAATATGTACAGTCAATTTATGTTTGAGACGATTCACGAGTGAGCATACGACTGGATAATTATCGATGACTTTAGTATACATACTATAATTTATACTAATTATGCGACATACTCGTTGTTTAATTGTATATACTGTGGTAAATTTAGTTCAGGCAAAGTTATAAAATACGTATAATTATATAACCGATGTGTGAAAATGAAACATTTTTAGAAAAGACCAAAAATAAAATTGGCGAATTAGAGTTCAATTTATAAATTGATCATATACTTAAACCGACAAAATATTTATATTGTTAACGAAATACAACAACGCTGGTCCAACAAGTTCGATTTTATCAAAATGTGACGTTGATCTATATTGTACATAAAGATATAATATAAATATATCAATAATAAACATTTAAAACAGTTATAATTAACCGAAGTAAAAATAATTTGTTATATAATATAAGAGAAAAAACGTAAACGCACGTGCGTGAAATCAATATACAATAATACATGATAATTTTAAAGTGCGTGACACCAAAAAAACACTAATAAACTTCACATTAACCCCATGTTATAGCCAATATGTATAACTATAATGGGTATACTGCTAATTAAATGAAAAACCATTATCACCATTATGTTCAAATGTAAATTATTGTATTTACGCGTATTTTTCGATCATCGTTAAAAACATGTACTCATGTTCACCAAAACGTCAATGTTGTATAGTATATTATATAATGTACCGCAATTACATTATTATTATTATTATTATAGACCAATATAGCTAGTTGCACTATACACAAATTGAATTTCAGTGACAATGTTTAACCAGTGACCGAGTATAATTATTGTGGTATAATATGTGTCTCGTATAGGGCCGTTGGAAGTTACGATTATTACGATTGGTAATTATATAATTAAGTCGCCACACGAAAAATTATACGTTTTAAACACATTACGAATATATATTATATTTGTACCTATTCGTTTTGTGTTTATACAATATATTATATTTATATCACAAAATCGTTATCACTTCTATTATTAATATTATAATATACATTTCGCGATAATCGTCTTTCCAGGATATTATAATCGTTCTGCTATAAATTGCTTTAATAATATTTCAAATTGAATAGGAATTGTTTTTAATATAATCTTCCAAAGAAATTAGGCAAGTATTAGTGTTATATATACAGTGTAAAACGTAGGTATCAATAAAAAAAAAATTCTACCGCGGGCGTTATAAAATAAAAATATTAAAAATTATTGATTGCTAAATCTATACGATTATATAAGTGGGTATATTCAATAATGTACGATAGTGTTTATGATAATTAGACACCTGAAATAAGCAGGTATAATAAATAATAAATACGAAAAGCCGATAAAAAAAAAATTACATATATTATATTATAATGAAACGCCCGAATAATGTGACACGGATTATCGAGCAAAATCTATCGTTCTGTTTCAATATTATAATATAATCATGCCGTCACTCGTAACAACGTTTTCGTCTTCATTTATTATATTAATTCACTTTTAATACACGAATGTATAATATTTGTTGAAGATAACAAAAGAAAAAAAATACATCGTTTGTTAGCCTCTTTAATATTATATACTTATAATAAATTATTGTACAAATCATATTATTAAAATGATAATATAATGTCGTGGAGATAAGAAGTAAATTTTGCCATCGGGCGCTATTGGTAAATTGAATATTTTCCCGTCTAGACTTTATAATTTCATAAACCGATCGTTTTATTATAATTGAGTATTAACATCGAGTATATCTACGACACGACTATAATAATATCGATTATTTATATATTATAATATACGTACGTACATACAAAACGTTTTTTAAAAAAAAAAAAACAATGATTGCAATTTTCTACATATAAGAGGCCAAGCGATTATAACAAAAAAATATATATATGTATAATATTATACATAACGTTTATAGATTAGATAATATTATTTTATAATAACGCCTTGTTAAAACAAAGATAAAATTATTGAAAGTATTAAAATGGAATCCTATGTATACTGGTAATCGTGAATTATAATAATTTAAGAAATAATGGTGAAACATATTACATAAGGTATACGTTTAATTATTATAATAATTATTTTGTTTGACTCGTTTAAAGTCAAAAAATAGAAATGAAAAATGATCGATTATAACTTGGTATATGTAGCCTTGTATTTTGGTAATAACCAAAATGAAATATTATAAATGCAATAAAGGACTGTTAATCGACTTAACGCTATTCATATTTATAATATGTACGACTATAATATTATATCGTCAATTATAAGCACTCGGACTTACGCATACATAATGCCCATAATGATATTTAAAAAACAGGTCTATGATGTGTGATTTACATCTTGTATTATATATGGAATAAGGTACGTAACACCAACTAAATCTCGACCAAGCATTAATCTTTAGTTATAAGTATATGCTATAATGTAGTACCTATGTATATGGTTTTTGACCTCGGGCAGCACCTGACCTAACACATTTCGGCCGTCGAATTTGGTTAATTTTATTAATAATTACACGCGAAATATTGTGTGATTTTTCAAATAAATAATTAATTATTCATAAAAAACGACTGTACGAATCGTTAACTTTTAAAAACAAGTATAAAATGCTCGAATCCGTAATATTATTGAAATACATCGAAACTATTCTCTCTGTATACTACGGACTACTTAACGAAAAGTTATAATAACACGACAATTATTATTATTGTTGCGAAAACTTGCTCGTTTTATTCGAATTCGTGGAAATTTTCCTCGCTCGTAGTTATACGTAGGTATACATCGTAACTGCGATGATTATTTCACATTCGTATAATATGTAAGTATACCATATACCACATTAAACGGGGAGAAATTCTAACATTATTATTCATTTATTCACGTTATTAAAATATTTTATTGGCGATTTTAAATTTTGTTCGAATGTTAATAATACCGAATACCAAAGTACACACATCGTTCGTTGTCGAAACAGCCGGTACAAAGATTAAATTTGATTTCGATTATTTTATAACATATAATACTCGTATTATTATAATAGAGATATTTGCAATTCCGAGTTTCTAATAATAAGAGATAACGTATTCATATTATAGCTTTAGTAGTACCGCGCGTGAGCAGCAGTAAAGAGTAAACGTGACGCGTTCAAAACGAGTGAACATCTCACTCCCTCTGTATACGCAAAAATTATGAAGAACTATTATAATATTATTGAAATCGCGAATGCACATTTTGTTTCGTTCGGACGGAACAATTGTTAAAATAATAATAATAATAATATTACATACACGCATTTTGCAGTGGTTACATTGTTCACCTAGTTATTTGTATGCCTTTCCGTTTTATTTTTATTTTTATTGTTATTATTATTATTTTTTTTTTCAAAACATAATAATATTATGTATACACACAAACGTCACATGAATTGTTTACAAACCTTAGACGCCGGTTTCTCATCAAACGTTATGCAACGATACGCATCAGAGATCAGACTCACAAAAAAAAAAAAAAATAATAATAATTATATTAGAACTGTTTTTTATATATTATATTATATACCTATATGGTTATATATATGATTTTTTAACGGTGTAATTAACGTGTTAGAAACCTTGTTCGAACTATAGTTAAAATAAATGCGACAAAAACGACCGAAATGCCTATGTCCTGAATATATTATGACATATAATATCGACAGATTTTACGTAATTTCTATATTTTAACGAATATCCCACGAGAGTATGGGAGAAAAGCATAAAAATGACGTCTCCGAAAGGATAATAATAATATGAACATTGGTACGTATCGTATAATATACTTTTACACATCACGTTGCAACAATAAATGCATTTTTTTTTTTTTTACGTTTCCAAATGTTTCGTGTAAATTTATAATACGTATTGAAATAATTGTCGACTTTATTCCCATTAACGAAACACGCTTTAAAACAAAGCAACAATAACGTGTATACAATACACAACAATTATTATTACAATACGGTTTAACAGAATACAACAATAATATAACAAATAAGTAACTATATTATATCGTAATACACGATTGAAAAAAGGAAAAAAAGAACAATCGGTATTATGCATTTAAAACGAAATCTACGTATAAACAATATAACGTACGAGTATTATATTATAATATATTATTTATATTATCGTTCTTTCGAGTTATTTGTTTACGCGTCACAAAATGAGAAACGTTCGTATTAATATTATAATTTCCAAGAGCTGATTTTTTTTTTTTTTTTTTGATATTTATTTATCTTATTATTAGTTTAGATATACGATAATAATAATAAACTACGCTGCGTACGATAGTTTGAAAAAAAATAAATAAATAAATACAAATTACTACGCTTTGTTTAAAATATTTAAAATATGTTTTCATGGGGGGGGGGGGGGTGGGAACACTTAAAACACAAAATATTTTTTAAAACGTTAATTCGCTATATTTAAAAATCGCCAGTATAATAATTGGATTCGCCAGATTAAATGGTTTTACATATCGGCGGCGGTGGCGGTGGCGCTTTGGTGCATCCGACGTAGCCGACAACCTCGATTGGTGTTTCGGCGTTCGACTTTCCTGGTTTGGCGCCCGTGCTTGTTATCGAGTATGCCTTAGCGCCGATCCGGGCCGCGTCCTCGGCGTGCCTGGGCTCGGGCTGCGCTTTGGCAGCGACCTCGGCGGCGTGGACCGCTCCACTGTGCTTGCATCCCGCCTCGGCCTGCAACAGTGCGTCGACCGCGTCCAACAGGTCGTTATCATCGGCCGGCGGGCCCTTAACGACCCGTTCCACGTCCAGCCCGATCAGCATGGTATTCAACGAGCCGGGGGGCACTTCCTTGCACCGGGAGAACAGCAACGGGTGTGGCACGGTTTTCAGATCGTTGAACATCAGGCCCGTTTGACGGCTTTCTATTAATGCAGCCATGAGCACGTCGAATCGTTTCAGCACCGAAACGCCTTTCTTGGTCAATTCGTCGACCTCGCACACGTCCGCTCTGTCGTGTGACGGCGCGGCCAATGCCGCCGATGCTTCTGCAGCTGCGGCAAGCGCTTCGCCCGGCTTTTTGTCCAACATCCTTTGGTAAAGGGTTTTCAACGCGTCATTCTCATCTTTCGTCACCTCGGAGCACACGGTTTCAGGACAGGGGCCGCAAAACGGTGTTTGCATGAATTCATCCATATTTTATTTCGTTATAAAATAGATATATTAATGATAAAAAAAAATATATATATATATATATATATATAAAATTTGTCGGTTAAAAAATTTCGTTTGAATTTTATTTATGAAAATTTCGGCGACCGTTATTCCGTGCGTTGTTGTAAACGAATACACGCGCCGTTGGTATGGTTTCGAATTATTGAATAACAGTATAAATAATAAAAATAATAATATTATTATTAGTATTATTTTAGAAAAAAAAACGGGCATATAAAACACGTAATAGGAAAATCTTGAAAATAAAATGAGGCGTTATATTATTGCGTTTCTTTTTTTTTTTCACCCACAAATTTATCGTCGACAACCTAACTTTATACACAACCCTTGTTTCACGCTATGTTAGAGTACCGTGCGGTATACAGGGGGGTACTTCGAATGCAAAGAACTAGGATAAGAAGGAGAATGAAAAAGAGAAAGAGGAGGAGGAGGAGGAGGAGGAAAAGTCGTAGAATGAATATAATATTGTTTGCGAACGTGTACATTATATATACACCTATATATATATCCCGTATAACACGAAGCCATCGTGTTATTTATATCGGTGCCATTATCGCGAAATATTCTTGGTGTTGGTGGAGATGGGGGTGGGTGCAAACGAGAAAAAGAATGAAACACGCTTATATGTATGGTGGAGGGCTATACACATTCGCGAGCTTCCAATAGCCCTCCGGAGAGTCGTTGGTGAGTTTTTAACGGCCGCCCGTTGTCGCGGCTATGATTTATTTCGTTTCGCGCAACGCGAATCGCCGAGAGAACGACGTAATATATTATTATTATTATTATTATTATTATTATTATTATTATTATTATTATTATTAT
>JAIUCT010000018.1:2669710-2682220 GCA_021307375.1 Tetraneura akinire | reverse complement strand
ATTATTATTATTATTATTATTATTATTATTATTATTATTATTATTATAATACGCGAACTTCTATACCTACGTGTAAATCGCGCGTATTATTTATAATACGATACAATTATTACGCTATTACACCGCATAACGATAACAAATAACGATAATAATGACCGCGCGAAAACAATATTAAAAATCCGTTTCGTTCGTATGCCACCTACGTATATATTATTAAATTATATAATACTGAAAAAAAGAAAATATGTTTATATATTATATTTTTTTCGTGGTATCTGACCACGTACAAGTTTATCGATGACCGAAATCGCGCACGTAAACACGTTATAAATAAGTTTCGGCGTGATAAGAGAAATACGCATTCTAATATACATACTATATATATATATTCTTGCGCGCGCATTTTCAAACGCATTTCGCCCGTTTCGGAATAAATAAATCAGATTCGTACGAGACGCCGTCGGTGGCCGGCCGACCCCGCGCGCGACCACAACCGCGGTAACCGAATTATTCTAGTACATTATATATGCGAGCGTTTTATATAATGTATAGTATAGGTATATAGACGTATAGTATACTCGTATACTTATATCATTTGACGGCATTTGTGTTTCGGATATATTTATGCGACCGATAACAGGTACACGTTTTGTTTTTTTCTACACATTATACTATTAACGACGATAGATTTAGGTTATATAAGTTAGGTATATTATATAAATTATAATAACGCGCGATTTAAGCAACTATTGAAGAGTGAAAAATCAGCCTTTTTAGCGTCCCGGTGAAAAACGGTCAATACATATAAAGAAAGCTGACTAAACAACTAAACATTTCAAAGCAAACGAAATGTATATGTATATAGACCCTTGGGGAAAAGCATTTTCTAGGGAAAGACCCTTGGCAGAAAATATTATAAAACTGAGCGAAATATACGGACTGTAAAAATTTGAAAAAGTCCATTACACACAGGTCGAATGCGATAAATTAAATATTTTATGATTTTAACAAGATGGCCTCCTGTTGTAGACATCATAAGTATGTATGACATAATATACGAATAAATAAACTATAAGCTATATGACCGTAAACGTTACCCTATTTTTCACGACTATTTAATATTTCAATCATTATGATATCCTTATGAATATGACGTAAATATATAATAAACTACGTCCATTATATGTTGTAAACGTGTGTATGTTGTATTCCTTATAAATTTATTTAAAATCAATCGTGCTTGTTTATGCTTGCAGTGTAACATTTTTGGCTTTATGCCTTTATTCGTGTTTATAGTTTTACCTAACCTATAGACTGATTAATTTATAACTATATATAATATAATATTGTAATGACGGATATTTTTTAAAAAAAAGAAAAATATATTATTATCAACGTTTGATGACAAGAAACCACAATAACTGTCGATATAGGTATATAAACGAGTTTAAATACGTTGATTTTTGATTTTTTAAATTTTTGACATACATATTATTATATTCATAATTATGTTCATAAACTGTTAAACGTGATAATTACGTAATCAGCGGTAGTCTTTCAAGGTAGGTATTTATATTATTTATAATTTTTTTTTTCCATTGCTCAATCGATAGTAACTATAATATAATATAATGAGCTTTCATGTTAAAAAATAATTATTATCTTTCTTTTAATGACAAACTGCTGAATTTCACTCGTTATAGACGAATATTATTATAAACTGTGTCAACGAACGACAACGTGCGGTTTGCTGCACTGCAGGTCTACACAACTGTATAGTTATATAAATGTACGTGTACACTGCATAAAACGACGTGCGGTTTTTCAAATGTTAAACATTTAATTTTTTTTTTTTTTGGTTTTAAGTAGTTTTCTTCGAATTCTCTAAAATTCAACAATTACCGTTCTCTTGCTTTCTGCGAAAAATGTAAAAGTATATATATTTCTATTTTTAAAAATCGCGCTTTCCGTTGTTAATTCAAACCTTTTTTAATATTATTATACAGCGTACGAGTATAAAACGTGTAAAACGACTATCTCGTACCGCTGCTAATTTAAATTATATCCTTCTTACGTGTTTTTATATATAATAACACGCGCTTGCTCTTGAAATCACGCTGTGATAAACAAGGGGTTTTGAATTCAGTTAGCGCATACAAGGTA
The DNA here is from genome assembly GCA_021307375.1 of Tetraneura akinire. Taxonomy (NCBI): domain Eukaryota; kingdom Metazoa; phylum Arthropoda; class Insecta; order Hemiptera; family Aphididae; genus Tetraneura; species Tetraneura akinire. The sequence goes on along the minus strand of JAIUCT010000018.1, from coordinate 2,680,057 downwards.
TATATATATACAGAGTGATAATTTATTCACGTTATACAAAAACAATATGCGCTTTACCGCGCATTATTCTCGGCGGTTTATTTTTTTTAATTTTTTTTACACGAATTTTCGATTATATACGCTCTGTATACGCGTACGCTTTTGAATAATGTATACAACAGCGCATTTTGATTACGCGGAGCCCGAACAGTTTTAATATGTGCTCGTACATATAGGTTAAATTTAATATATAATATATATTTTTTTTAACTTTAATGATAAAACTTCAAAAATATCTCCGACGTTATATTAAACACGATATCCGGTGGTGGAGGTTGTGTATTATATATTATACATGCTACGAAATTGTGCACTACATATTATTATAATATGTGTGTGCGCTATAATAACAATAAAAATACGTATATAGTTTTCTAACTGTCGAAAAAGTTTTTAATAAATCCCGTGAAAAGAACGGGCGGCGTACGAGACAATAAAATAGAAAACAGAACAATGATTGCGAAAAAAAAAATGTACGCGTCGTCTATACGTTATCAGCTGTGACTGCGTGTACACATCATTTTTTATTATAGCATTACGTATATAAAATATGAATAGATAAAGAAAGTTCATAAAGTACGTGACATTTTTTTTAATTTCCGAATTTCGCGTTTGTCGTCTATATTTCGTATTATATTATATCATAATATTGATTGTATAACGCACAATAATCAGAATTCGCAAATTGTCGTTTTGTTGAAAGTGCGAAAACCGATAGATATACCGTAGGTACTTGTTGAACGGCCGTGTAACGAGTATATTACATACCAAATGCCGACGCCGCCGTCGTATAACACCCCTCGCGTCTTGTTCTTATCGCTCAAACACTGCGAGTGTACACATTATAATAATATTATGATAAAGAACACTTTTCAAAGGTTTTTAAATCAATTTTAATATAATAACATCTATATACGCTCGTAGTATTCTAATAAAATTAATATTCGCACTCGTACCTTATAATATAATATACCCCGTCCTGTCAACTCGCCAAGTCAGTCTGACCGTGTATAATATAATATTATATTATATACTTACACACGAGGTGTACTTTTCCCGTCCGTCCGTTTATACCAAGGTATATATCCATATATATATATATGTATACGGTTGGGCGGTATATGCCCACCCGACCATAACTTGGTAACTCAATAAGGCTCACCCTCGTGGCACTGACGAACACGCATCCGATCTAATTTCCTGGTAATACAACACGAGTGCGCGACGACGACCGTGGAGACTATATTATAGTATAATGCAGAGACTATAATATAATATATACTTTATTAAACTTGCGACAGCGGCGCGACAATTTGATTATTATTATATTATATATATATTATATAAAATATATATACGAGCACATCAAAATATGTCATCGGACGCTCTGCCACCGTCAGACACTCCAACGTATTTTATAAAAATAATAATAATAATAATAATAATAATAATAATATACAGACGTGTGCGATATTACGACACTTATATTCGTACGATCCGTATTTTATCATTTATCCGGACTATACGTATATATTATATAATACCATACGCCTTATTATAATATTTAAATATCAATCAGCGTCAATAATAATATTTGACGTGAAAATTTCAATTCGCCCTTTGACGAGATGAAAAATATATATACGCGTATTATAGGTTAGGTGTAATATTAATCCACATAAAATTATTAATTATATTTATCACGACGAACGGAATCGAAGCTCCGCGAAGTGTTGAAGACGAGAAAAAATCGCGTCTATAATAAATATGCGTAGGTATATTAATAGAAGACGGCTAGACGCGATTTGTAATTACGTATTCTGATGACGCATATTATGACCAATGCGCATACATACAAATACGTATAGGTCGTATTGTCACAATGTAAATATTATTATAAGTTAAAATGTATATACATAATATGTATATGTATATGTATATACTGTATACTATATATAATATATAGGGTAGGTTGTAAAATACATCAATCCGACACACTCGATGGAACGAGTCGTTCCCCTCGTGACAAGTGTACAGAGCGATTATAAAATATTATCATAACGCGCGTTATACTAATATTATATCTCTACGAATTTACGGTAATGCAAGACGAGGAAAAAATGTATAACGAAACGTTTTACGACAAAATACGAATATCGGTATTTCGGTAAATTGATAATTGATCGTGAAAATTCTAGGATGAAACTAGAAATGGATTATTATAGGACGATTCGGGTACCTAATGAGAATAAAAGCCCGAACTTGATTAAATCCCCGTATCATATCGAATCGTTCAGAATTTTAGATACGAGGAGAGATACATACGATGTACTTATCTTATATTTTATATTTTTATATCACGGAATTTAACGTTGCGTAATATGTTTATCCCTCGTCTGGCACAGGCAAATGATGAGTTTACCTATACTTACGCGAAGGCGACGAAATTGGAATCTGTACAATGTACACAATAATATTTGCCTGTATAAACAATATTTATTTGAGCGCGATCACGCGTGTATGAGTAATAATTTTATATATTTTTCTTCTATTTTATAATACGTAATATTATATTAAATATAGTAATATACGATTGCAAATACTGCGTAATCGGATTGCCTCCGTAAGCTGTTTTTCTATAAACGATCACAAATTAATTGTCCTCTGCTCTCTCGACCCACTGTATAATAATAGTTTAGAGACCGCAAGACGGTCGACGATCTAATCTGTCGCAATAGTCGACAGAACGTTATTGTGAAAAATATCTCAAACGACGTCTATACGATCGTATTATTATTATTATTATATTATGTATATATTCTACTAACCACCGTTCACAGCAGAGTTGCAGAGTTAACCGACTTTTCAGTATGTATATAAATATAATAATAAATAATAATATAACGCCCAATAAATATGATTATTATTATTATTATTAGAAAAATTATTATTCTTTTTAAATTGGCATTTTATAAAATACGACAATCGTGTTATTTCATATCCTACAAAACACGATAAACAATATCGAGCGTATTATATATTATTTTATTATAATATTATGATTTTTCGCGATTCACTGCGACGTATATAGTCAACAACACTATTATGTATATTGTACACAATGTATTCAAGAAAATAATGTAAATTATACATTCAGAATATAGTATAAAAACCATTTTTGTAACGTGACCATCCTGTATAATATAATGATAATAATATAATATCGTATTCGATATTCTATGGCTAAATTGAATACGTTAATAAATAATAATAATAATAATATTACAAATTTCATTTTCCTGCGAGTTCGATTGAGTATAGAAAAATAAAAAGTTATCTATATACAATATATATACATCATATACGACATTTTGACGTCATATAGTAATATGTATTCGTCATCGGAAATCATAATTTTATTTTATTATACGCCCACACGAAATATAAATGCATCGTCGCAGCATTATAATAACATAATATTACGCATAATTTAGATTATTATTATAACAGACGATAATATTATTATTAATCACTATATAAACTAATTTAATATATTTAACGAATATCTGTGGTGTTCTCTCAATAACCGATACGAAATAATACGATACATAGGTGGTAATGATACCGAAAAAATGTATAAAAAATGTCATTGTCATTCGAAATTCCAATAATTATTATAACTCGATAGCGTGCGCAAAACAAAAATATTGGAATACGCATATAATATAGTATAGAATTTAATAAAAATTTGATAAAATATTCAATAATATTTATTCGGTCACGATAATATATAATATATATATTTTTTTGTTTGCAATAATTATTATAATATAAATATTGTATTATTTTGTACAAAACAATAATTATTATTATGTATTTACATAAATAATTAAATATGATTGAAATAGTTTAACGTGAAATATTGGCGAAAACGTATACGAACCGCGAACGGTTTAAGAAATGTTCTCGTATTGATCGTTTCGTAATTTATTGTATATAATAATATTATGATATGTATGGGCTTTGGGTGAGCGTATTTGAGAGCCAAATATTGTGCATAATGTATAATATTAAAGCTTAGCATATATTAATTAATTATAAACGGCTTCCAAGCATGATCGTATTTTATATTACGCGTCTTTCAAACCGAATACATTATACGAATGCCGGAAAGAATATCGAAGAGATAATCGAAATATAATATTATAATATCCAGATGCATATTATTAAAAATATGCTAGAAAAGTCCTATACAACATTATACGATCGTGATTTTTTTACACTCCGTAAGCACGTATTTATAATAAATTATTAATTATATTATGTAAAATTTCAAAATTTTAAACGTTTTTATCACACGATAATAATTATTATAATTATTATTATTATTATTATTATTATTATTACATGCACGATGCACGAATGTCAAACACGATATCGTTCGAGGACAGAGATTGACGTCGATTACCAAACACTTTGAACATTTTTTTTTTATTTAATATAATTATTATCGCGTTATTTCGCATTTTTTCCGAACGTAACTCGTAAGTTTCTGCGAAACAGTCAATATAATAAATTAAAATAATATTTTATTATTATTAATCATTATTGTATAACAAAAAACGGACATCGGCGTTTCGAAATAATTATGCGCGTATTCGGTTGTTTGACACGATCAGACGGGGACGCGCCACCGATAGAAAAAAAATTGTCTACAATAATAATAATAATAATAATAATAATAATAATAATATAAAATAAATTATATATTATAAATTTATAATATAATGATATTACGGTGCTTATTTTTAGATGATTCGGCCGGACGGACGGCGGCAGTGGAGGGAGAAATGCATTTTTCTAGAGTCGCGCCGCCGTAGTCTCGCTGCCAACCCGTCTCTCGCTCGAAACAGTCGACCCTTTACTTCCGGTGTACGGAAATAGACCGGCGGTGGCAATTTTTGGCGCGCGGCAACATCTGGTTGCCGGCTGGACGCGTTTGACGCGCCGGTGCACTGATCTACGCCGATGCGGCCGCGTTCGCGGGGGGTCCGGTACACCCACGCGTCATAAACTCGTGCACTCTGTATAATACACGAGCGTATACTACACTATACAGGGTGATTACACAAATTCGAAACGAAACGCCGTTTAAACAATGTCGTTTTATAATATAAACACGATAATTATTATTATTACCTATATTATATTACCCACCGACTGGTTCAGTTTTCATCAGATTCTCTCCATAATAACAATATTATTAATTACCTATTATAATATCATGTCCGGACAAGCATTCGCGCGGACTACAGTTTCGCGAAAACGTATTTTACGCACAAAATATATTCTTGAATTTTCGATACGATATTTACGAATTAAACTTACATAATTACATACTTATGTAATTTATGATAATTGAACTTCATTCTTAGAAGGCGAGTTTTTTATTAAAAACATATTATAATTTTGGTTTCATTAAATTTCCCAGCGAATGATGTTTATACAAATAAGAATATAAATAATATTACAAATAATATTTATACATATCTATATATAAGAAAATTTAAATTTAAAATTCTATTCTATTTTTTCAGTCATCCTTTTAGGAAATACTAATATACTCGTACTATAATAATATTCTTATATAGCACAAAGTATAGAGTAATAGAGTGGTATTTGTAAACACATATTATATAGTTTTGTATAATTTATATAATTATTATATAGGTAGTATTATTTATATAGATTTGAATACGAAAATACCAGTTGCTAAAGTGTAAATTAAATTATACATTATTTTTCCGGTCAGAATTAATTTATAGAAAACGTTGTACTATGTTATAGTACTATGTTATAGCTAGTAAATATAATTATTTATTAAAAATTAAAAGAAAACACAAGGTCAATGGAAATGACTTACCTATTAATATTCCATAATATATTCTATAAAATATAATCAGCTGCTATTTCAAATAAAGGGTTTTATTATTCGATATTTTAACATTACTGTGTAGGCAAATATTCGATTAATCTAAACCATGGTACAAGTTTTATTCGAAAAGTTATAATGTTATATTGCTAAATATGTAATGTTTATTCTGCAGTTATTATTTATTTCGCAGAAGGACGCGTCCTTCCGAATATAATATATATATATTTACATTATAATATTATGTAGATATAAGTTTACAGAAATGTATAACTTTTGATCGTGTCGTTAACATTATATAAACATTTCCTCCCTGTACGTTTTATAAATTGTCAGATTCAATGCGTTTTTGACAAATCATTTCGTGTAAGTACGGCATTTGTGAAAAACTAAACAGTATGGTAAACAAATTATAAATCTTTCAAAGCACACGTCATGTAGGTACATAATTTTATAATTTATAATAATATGCGTATTAACGCTGACAAAGTCAATTATTACCAACAGAAAACGAGTTTTAACGATGACACCATAGGTACGTGTTTGTTGTTGTAACGATTATTATTATTAGTCACTTTTATTTTAAACTTTAAAAATTATCTCGTATTATATAACGTAATGTTATAATATCCGAAAGGCGCGTATTATAATATTACATATCTAATAAAATACAAATTATTACACACATTTCTAAATTATAATAAATGGAATGTATTTAGTATTTACCATAAAAGTTAAAATAGTTGGTAAAAATAATAATTATTTAAAATAATCATAATTTTATTGAATCTAATAATTTGTTTTAAAAAAAATTTCAGCTGGCCTCTTAAACGATTAAATTAAGAAAAATAATTTACGTACATTTTAACATTTTAATTAATAATAATTATTATTATTATAAAAGTACATAAAAGTATACAACTAATTGTTAAAATTCTTAAAATATAAGAGTACATAATGCGTATTATATTACTGCTAGTTGGACCCTCAAACACTTTTAATACTGACACTTTTACGTAATGTGAAATAAATTGCAAAATTAATAAAAAAAAAAAAAAAAAAAAAAGTAAAAAACCAAGTAGAATAATAGAGGTTTTCAAGCTCAAGTAGTAAGTAGGTACTTTCTTTTATTAATTTTTTCGAGAGGTTATGCTACTAAAAACACCTGATGACAAAAATACGTATAAAATTATAAAATCCCTTAAAATAATAAAATGTTTCGTTTATATAAAAAAATATTATTATTATTATTATTATTATTCCTTTAAGTAACTAACCGTTTGTGCTTTGTAGGGTTATTAAAAATTTTGTAACATTAATAATAATAATAAAGTAAATTGTTTATTGCTCAATATAAAAATTACAATTATAGGGTATTATATAGGTACCGGTTATTAATGCATTAGCTTGTTTTAATTAACTAATTAGTACTTACATTTAAGGAAATAAAAGAATTAATTTCGAGGGGAAAAAATCATAATAGGAATGGTAATTATAAGAAAAAACTCATCAGTATGTTGAAAAAAAAAACATTGCGTAATACTAATTATAAACGTATCAACTTTGGTAAATTATAACAATTTTTTATTTTATTTTATGAAATAATGATACGAAATACCTACTTAAAACAATTTTGTTTGTTCTTTTAATAACCATATAATACCTATATTATCCAATATAGTTTGCATAATATTATATTAACTCGTTTTTACCTCGTCTGTGGTACCTCGTGGTATAATAATATTACATAGTTATACTATACTTATTTATAATACTGCGTTGTAATGACGTTTATTTTTATTTTTTGCATTTTTTAACCCTAATATTATAATCCATTTTCATTATGCATATTGTAGAACATAATGTGCAGACACACATTATACCGTATAAAATAATAATATTATAATATTCATAAATATTCTTCTCTCGCGTTTAGTATAACATGCATGTAAGCAGCATACAGAATGATCATTAAACAGCGAAAGAATGCAACGACATACAATTCAATAATATTATAATTTTACGTATAAATAAGTATATGTTATGTATATAATCTTTCTGCTATAGGTATATTATATTATCATAAAAATATAACTTGATTGACTATATTATATTAATTACGTATATGAAACCTCATATAGATAATAAAGTTCTATAGATAACAATAATTATAAAAAAAATGCATTCCGAGCAATATTGAATATTTGAATATCGACATTACCGTTTTTAAGTGATTTCGGACAATATTTTAAAGTTAGGTTATAATAAAGTCATTATTGAAATTCCGCCAGCACCTACGCCACCCACGAGTTCAGCAGACTTGGTCGTCGCGTCACAACAACTCACGATTGACCGGAAGAATTTAAAATGTGCGTAAAAAAAAAAAAAAACGTCGTTTAGTGTAAGTTGTATCGTAATTTTTTTTCTTTTAAATTTCGTTTCACGTGTGCGGACGACATCCGACCATTGTTTCTACCCCACACACGCCACGTCGTCCTCTGATTGTCCGAACACTCATTAACATACCGCGCGCGTGACTGAGTCGAAACCGCTCGACTCGAGGCGATTTTCGATTTTCTCTTACACTTATAGTACAATATACGAGTACCTAATAATAATAATAATAATCATATCGTGACACGATTTTTAACACGAACTTTTGATCGCCCTGTACACAAAAAGCAGTATAGATGTACAATATGTCTATATACTTTTAGTTCGTATACGCAATTAAATATTAATTAATTATATTTTCTCCTTTTTTTTTTTTTTTTAGAGGAGAAGAAATAATTATTATATACAATACACTCGCACGTGTCTGCAGACACACATTCTTACATTATGCGTTTGGGTAACCATGATTATAATACCGCGGTTATAATATTATTATAGGTTGACACTAGCCCGTCGTCGTTATACGATATTAAAATATCGTATGTTATAGGCACGCATATATACGTATTGAAATGCGTTATTTAATAATAGTATACCGATTTTATACTCTATAGCTACGAATAATCAAAATATAGTGTAGAATGTAGATATACATATATTATTATATTATTATTATTTATGTCGCGTATTTCACGGCTCGGTCGATTAATCACTACAAACAACAAGGCAACGGTAGAGAAAAAATAATAACAAATAAAATTTCAAAAATGTGATTCGGCTCGTTTGACGGAGGTTATACGCACGGCGTCATATTATCGCCGTTGACGTCGCGCTAGCATAATATACTATACATAATAATATAATATACACAATATTATTATTATTATTATTATTATGTGTAACGTATATTATTATTATTATTATTTTAGACAATACGCGTCGGGTTAATAAGAATATAAGGTGGTCGCCGTATACAATGAACACGCGTGTTATATTATACAGGTGCGTATATTATTATTATTATTTTATTTTGAGCGCGAAGAACAACGCGGGATCGAAACATAATAATAATAATAATAATAATATAATGTCATAATAATAAATATCATGTGTACGAAAAAAAAAAAGAAATATTTAATATTATTATTATATTATAATATACCGACGAACGGGGGCGCTATAATAATATTATAAGTTATTTCACCATTATTATCGTCGGATATTTTTATTTTTTCATTTTTATTGTTATACACGTTTTACATTATATAATATTGAATATTATACGTGAACGAAATTTATCTTTCGGTAAACCGCGCACTTATATTGTAACTACGTCCCCTCTATACGAACTGCGCGCACAATATGTATCGAAATTCAAAAATACGATATCATAATATTATAATGTAAAGTGTATGACGGCGGTCATCGAAAACAAAATATTATTTACGATATACCTATAGTAAATACGTTATATGTAATTCTCTTAAGTCTTAACTCTTCAGAAGAGCGATCCGAGGAGAAGAAAACGGACTATATAACATTGCGGCTACGAAAAAAATATATAACGATTTATATATAATTTTGTTATGTTATAATATACATTTCGCTTATACAGGGGGATCTAAAATTCGTTTACCGATATGGTGAGACCCGAGTCCGATCTCATATTATACGCAATGCCATTGTCGTAACACGATTTTCCAATCACTCTATACATAGCAATATAATATAAAATATAATAATATCTTCTTTGCCGCGACCGTTACGGTACTCGTATACGTCTGAGTAACGCCAACACACGAATTTTTCCGGAGGACCGTGAAATATTAATACGTGCAGCTACTCGACGAGATGATATGAAGAGAAAGACGTAGAAAAGGAGATGTGAAAGAGTAGTTCGATAAAATAATCCCGTGCCCTTGAATAGTTCTATGAAATAATAATAATAATAATAATAATAATAATAATAATAATAATAATAA